>JAULCF010407765.1:0-11572 GCA_032361265.1 Devaleraea mollis | reverse complement strand
CCACCTGATAGGGTGGTTTTCAACCTTAGGGTACTTTTTTTATGTGCCTTGAGTTTATGATGGGACAAGGAGACTGGCTGTGGTCGACAAGCAGGAGGATTAGCCTCAAAACTATAAGAAATATTGAGACCATGCGCTGCTGTATTATTTTACATAGCATTGCTTTAGGGTGTGGAGCGCAACACTACTTAACTAGAATTTAGCTTGACTGCAAATTATAAAGTCTTCTCAAGTTCATGAAAACAATTTCGCCAAAGTTTAAAATCCAACATAAAGATGACGAAAGGCAATAAATCAAAAACATATTTTGAATGCTTATTTACAAAGTAAGCCGCATTCCACAAGCGTGTGTTGTTTCTTTTTGAAGAGATATAGCAGTCGTTCGTTGTAGACGAATAGAAAAATTGGTATCGCCGCGTCGCGGCCATTTCTCCTCAGCCACCACCGCCGTCACGTCCTTTCTCAATGAGGAATCATAATCGCGTAACTGGTAATGAACTTGTTGGGATACGATTCGTTACACTTCGTACAACTGCCACTCAATTCCATCATGATGACGAAAAGTACAGTTGGTGCCCCATTTTCTTCGCAAAAACATCAGACCTGTCTCTCTTAGTATTCTCAGTACTGCTAAGAGACTGATAAGACTCCGAGAAGCCCCGTTATTCTGCGAATAGTGAACAGTCTTGTCAATGAAAAACTCCCGCCACTATCCGACAGCCTGGACATCTGGACGCGAGCCATGTACAGTGCGCAAGGCGTTTAGCCAGTTGGATGGATACTTTATAACGTGCCATATTGCTCTCTTATTCAGAATGAAAGCGTCATCGTCGGGGATTTTACATGCTTCATTGTGAACTCGACCAGCCCGATTCGTTCCCTGTATCGTAAAGTACGTAAAATCATGCGTACCTGCATCTTCCATGAGCCGCCTGCAGTTGACAAAATTATGCAATCCCGTATTTCAGACAGAAATAGATATATACAGACTTAAATATTGCATATTGGTCCGTCATGGCGACAAACTTGTCGTTTGTCGATGATGAACCTACTAGGTTCGTGCGTAGTATGCAGCTGAGATCAGGATTTTTCAATTATGATCGAGACAACCTGGTAGTGCTTAATTCGCACCTTTTTTTCTCTGCCGGCAAAGTAAATAGTCCCCGAGTTAACTCAGATCGGATTTATTTACCCACCGCTCAAGATTTCCATGGCCTTTGAATAAACCGGGATAAGTCTTTGCATGAACTTGCTGCCCTCCAGAGGCGCTGGAAAATCAAAAATGCCCGCTCTGACCCAGTATGTTTTGGTGAGGAGATTTTAGACGTGATCCTGACGAAGTGAGATGCACTCGCAGCTGGTTATGCGAGCGGTTCAATCTGATATAAGAAGTTTTTGGATTTGGTAGGACAAAAATGCGAACCCTACCCCAGCGTTTTTCGGTGTGGAGATCGTACTACGACTTCTCAACTGTTAATACACAACCCAATGCGGAAATTCATGTTTTACAAGGTGAAAGAGAGTTTACGCGTGTCACCAGATGTCATTCAATCAAAAAGCACCAGGAAAATCCCAGCCTAGTAGAAGTGACTTACCTCGGAGATTGGAAAAGTAAACAACGCGGGTAGCCGGCTTTCAAATCGCTGCTTCCGGTTGTTCGAAGATGAATCTGTCGGTGGCCACTTGCTAAGTGTAGGCTGGTTTCTGTCCGTTTGGGAATGCCGAACCGTTTTTAGGATATCCTAAATACATATGTAACTCATTTCAAGATCTCTAAAAATATTGACGCTTCTACATGGACCCCCACAAGTAGTGCTGGCTGAAATTCATCGATGCAATGATTTTTTTATAAGCGCTTATGCGGCAAGAGAGATTAAAAGATGAAATCGGCCTCAGCCAGGCCAAACTTTGGCCTTGAAGGCTGCGATCTATAGGCGGGTGAGCCTCTGATGGGTCCTCTCTGAATGGTCTCCATTCTAAGGATTCAAAAATATGCCAAACTTGATGCATCAGTTTATGCTACAAATCGACCAAATGCACATGTCAAAATCCCAATATGCGGATTTTCTTTTACCGTCGGTAAACCCAAAAATCGATTTTTCGTGTTGTCACAGCACGGTGCAGCCTGAGGTGACACTTGGTGCCTACGAGTGCGGGACCTGAAGGATTCGAGTATAAACTCAGCATGACTCCCGAGAATGCATCTTTCGTAGCAGATTTGAAAACTAAGTCGCCTAGACAAGCGCTTGTATCAGACTCTACAGTGGTAGTAATAATGTGGGCAGCGCATCTCCGGATAACCTATCACTGAGTCATCCATCGAAGAAGGTTCAACCGTCTTCGGTGGATGAATCAATCGGAGCGGGCAGCCAACCGTAATTTACAGAGGAAAAGACTTGAAGTCTTTTCTTTAGCCGGCTACAGAAGAAGTTCCATTTTGCACCGAGATTTAAAAGCTATCGTCAAACAGCACAAAATAAATCCTGGAATAACGATTTTTCTCTCTGTCTTGGAGACATCGGCGTATGCCCAGTACAGCATATCGTACAAGTATTTCTCTATGCGGAGACGGCCTCCTAACACCACGTGTTTCTGGGCCTCCTCGAGCTTCTCTTCTACATAGAGAAATACTTTTACGGCCTGTTAGTGGAGGCCGCCTTCGAACACCACGTCTTGCTGCGCATCTTCGAGCTTCTCTTTCTAATAGAGAAATAATTTTACGATATGTTGTCCTGGGCAGAGACGCCGACGTCGTGGCAATTCTTCTATCTCACAGTCACTATAACGGCAGAACCATGAGTAAGCTTCATCGTTGAACTCCTCATTCAGCTTCTCATTGGGGAGTCCTCAATGAGAATCTGAATGAGGAGTTCAACGATGAAGCTCCCCAATGGGGACATACAGAAAGATCTTGTTCCTTAGAGTAAAAAGTAAATGCCCGAGAAGTTCCCGCTGCTTACAGCCCTGATGGATAGACTAACACCTTTGCCGAAGATATTACAGGCAGTACTTTAGTAGTCAAGTCTTTCAAAGAAAGCTTTTCTTGAGGACACAGGGTAGGAAAGAGGGAAAATATGCCGCGGAAATCGGTCCAAATGCAGGTCACGGTGGATGTATTCTCGCGAGAATTGAAATCTCGCAAACAATCAAACCCAGTGAAATTTCACGGTTTTCCAATTTCAAAATTTCACCTTTGAGTCTACTAGACTCAAACGTGAAATTTCGAAATTGGAAAAACGTGAAATTTCACGAAATGCAGGCCACAGAGGATGAATTGTATCGTATAGAATTCATCCACTGTGCCCTGCCTTTTGACCAATTTCAAAGATGTCCATCGTAAGCAAGTGCATAAATTCGTCTATCCGAAGGAATATTTAATGCTGGACGCTGTGAATGACATCTTCAGAGCTGCGATACCAACCACCATCTGTACTGTCATCCCCTCGTTCTAGTCGACTGATTTGAAAACCTGTGAGTCGATTTCCTTTTCTGCGTAAGCCCGGACGCTATTAAAAGCGCACTAAGAGAGTAAGTTCCACAGAGTCTTCGTGTCAAGTTGCCACCGTGGAGAGGAAGAGCCCTGGATTTTGCACAATGGCTCGCTTCTTGAACACCGTTCAGTCTTGAAGACTATAAAATATTATGCCGCAGATGAATAAGCCATCGAGAGTGGGAAGAGTTCCCATCGGCGGCAGTCGGGTATGACTTGCAAAACATAGGAATCTCGCAAAGATTGCCAAAACTTGAAGTTTTCACCGCAGTGATTTCATGAAATCTGCTGGATGTTCGACTGGAACGATATCCAAGCACCTTCACATGCTCCTTTCCTCCTCAGTTTAAGGGCTTATTCGAAAGCGGTGAAGACCTTCAAGCAGAAGAATTTCTTCAGCCGTGACGGCTCTTTATCGCTGAGAGACATACCAATGTGTAGACGGTGTCTGACAGAAAGAATTGTTTCGCTTTGGGACTATCCATTAATTATCTATTTTCGCTCGTGAGGCTTCCGAATCGCCAGTTAGATTCAGTTTTGCCATATTTTCTGTAAAGGCAAGTGGCTGAGCGATACCTCAAATATTTACTGCGAGATCTGAAGGATGAATCTGCCTTCCTCGTGCGTATTACACACGCCGCAGGCACGACATTGATATTTTAGCACAACGACGTCGCTGGAAAATTTGCGGTGATTTCAGAGCTTCCGTGATTGTGATTGAAACGGAAGCTTTTATGCTCAGTGCACAATTAGGTAGGATGGGACAGATGTGTATTTGCGGCTCTGTAAAACTTCTTCAAGACTTGCTGCACTGCCAGTCTTGAAAACTTGTCAAGACTTCTTGCACTGCCAGTCTTGAAGAGTCTGTGAGCCAAACAGATTTTGAGATTGCCAGGAAGTTCTCACTATCATAACACAATATGATGCTCGCAGAGACAAATTGACACAAGACGGTCTTGCGGTGTGGCATCGCTATTCTATTCCTTTTACAATCGCTACCCACGTACCTCGGGAACTTCCCAAGCTCAAAATCCCAGGGTTTTGAACGCCCTCATGCCCGTTACCACGAGAGCCTCTGCTCGGATCTGAGATCCAACCTCTCAGATATGTTTTGGAACAGCCACAACCTAAAATCTCTCCCGATTGCAAATCCGTAAGCGTCGGCTTTGTAGGCGCACTTTTCACGCTCCATGAAAGAGACTTACAATATTCGTAACCAAATTTACCAACATCCTGTTGGTAAGTTAGCTGATCTAAAACGGCATATTTTCCATTGCATTGCACTGCTCTGGCAGGAAAGCAACCACGCAAAGATATATACCTTGCCGGGGGTTTCGCAACCCCGAGTGTGTAAAAACGGCATTAAACGGGGCATCCGGACATCCGGAGTCAGAATGCCCCGGAAGCCGGTCCTGATTAGGAATCAACTTCTTGGTGAGACTGGTACTTTATTTTAGGCTTGACGTCAGTTTCTGAGAGAAGTCTATTCCGCATGTCCACTTGTATAATCACGCAGCTTAGTCGCCCGAATTTGGTCAAGAATTGTTCCCCATATAGAGCCGACCCCTTTTTGCACACACCAACCGGGACTCGAATCTCTCCTGATCGCTTCGCTGACTATCGAACACCTCTTTTGGCCCCAAACATACTCCTCCACGCACCTGACGGCTTTTCTTGGAAAGGAATACGAAGGAAACCTTATAGGCTCCATTTTGCTCCTCCCACTTTACTGATACAAGCTGCTCGCTACGGCCGCATGGAAAGCTTCAGTTTTTTCCTTCATTATTGCAGCTGCTAGCTTCTTTACTAGACTAAGATTTTTCCACCACAATAGCTAGTATTAGAGCGGTTCGTAAATGCCTCAGGCATACGAATAGCCTCTGCCAGAGCCAGAGACTCGACCTAAGGCGGCTTCCGAGATTTGATTCAGGGAGTAATCGCGTGCAATTAGTATAGTCTAGAAAAATCGCATACGATTACTTCCTGAGGCTGCCTTAGGTCCTCTGGTTCTATCAGAAACATATCCTGAGGCTATTGCTATCTTCTTTGCCTTTCTCTCGCAGAAACCAACCAATCGGGTTTCATTTGACCCTGTGCGGACTGAGCTCTATCCGCGTAGGGCCACATTGACTGATTTCAATGGTGGAAGAAACGTTTTCGTAGCTAACTAAAACGTTTCCGGTAGCACTATGAATCGGCAAGTTCAAATAAACTTAGTAAGTCTATACTTGGGCGATCATTTAAACAGGTTTATAATTTTCCGGTTTGTCTTACTATTACTAGAAGTATTTATTAGTAGTAACGTTTTGTTTAGTAACTAAAACGTTTCTTCCATGATCGCCTAATTGCAAACTTCATAAGTATACGATCATCAAACCGGCTTATAACTTTCGGTTTGGACTTGGTTCTAAATTATTAACGTTTAAAAGTAACTAAAACGCTTCTTCCACCATCAAAAGCAGTCAATGTGGTGGATTTCGTGTCAGAGTCAAGTAAGACCACCGAGAACGAAATTCAGGAAGCCTGCCTTGAGGGCTCCATATCGCTGCTGCAGCCAATGAGATATAGTATCATAGGGAGACCCGATATACTTTGAAGTTGGGACTTCCCGTGACGGCTGTTAATCAGATGTATAGTACTATACGTGGGTGAAGGCTCGAAAGACTTCCCATAAATTATCTTAAACATCGTTTACACAACTATTAGTTGTCTTCGTAAGCCTCAGATTCGCAACACATAAAATTCCTAAAGCGAATTGAACCTTTTCTGTCCAAATGAGCAACCGTCCGAAAGCCCGGTTTTTCATTATTTTCTAAATAAAAGTCGCAGCCATTTGCCGGAAACACATTGAAAATCTGCGATGCCAATAGTCTTAGCCACAACAGCCATTAACTTGGCTTGAAATTCAAGAAGTAAAACAACAAGATTACTTTGCGATACGCAATGAAGAAGGGCTTGAAGCCCTTCTTCATTGCGTATCGCAAAGAATCTTGTTGAGGTAGTTCTGTGCATACTTCGACCAACCACCATTCGCCTGCATGACAAGCCTTGTCTCTGAGATGCATAGCCCGGGCTCCTGATCAAAAGCATCGAAATTGTCCTTCTTAGAATTTTTAACACAAAGGGAGTGCTCGGGATCCGAGAACCCCGCTGGACAGTAACGAGTAAATATTCACGTCGTGAATATTTACTTAAAACATTTGCCCCACTGCGGAGAATGGAATTCTCCCCCACACCATATAGACTTTGGCGCGTGCGCGAGTTGTTCGAACAGTTGGTTTATTATGTGTGGTTGTATACATTAGCACCCTTGAAATTGAGTAAAAGCGACTTCATATCTAATGCCATCATGCTTTTTTGTTCCGGCTTTCAATGCCAAGTTAACCCACACAGAGAAGGGCGCGCCTACCGGCGTCATCCATTATTTGTTTGCAAATGAAGAAATTATCTAAGTCCAGTAATTTGTGACGAGCCGCGGCTCGTCACAAAGTACTGGACTTAGATATTTTACCGCGGTACCTCGAGACCTAAAATCGAACGTAAAACCCGGCCATGGTGACAAAATATTCGCTCGATGATGACGCAGAGCTCCCGACTGTGAGGAAAAAGCTAATTGCTATAAAAACTAACTTAGTAAGGTAGCTGTATACCAGAAAAGTTCTCATCAGCGATCGAGACATCCTGGTAGTGTTTCTTGCGCATTGAAACATCCTTGAGCTATTTGAAAATGAATTTATCCCCGGCCTTTTTCACTTCCACCATCCGCGCTTCCAACTTCATGGATTCACGTCATTCCTCATCGCATAACGCAAAATGTGGGGGGTAGTGATAGAAATCGTACTTTTATTGGCAAACATAAAATCGCTGAAGCCTATCGAAAGTTCGATCCTGGACCAAGAGCTTTTGATTGGTGCAAAGAAGTATCTTTTCGTGAAGTAAAGACTGAGATATTCCGATGTAAGCCGCTTTCAACATTATGGGAAGGTGTTGAAATATTGGCCAGCAAATATTTTTCAAACGTCCACCAATCACAAAGCAGTGTGCCTCGGAAATATTCCTGGGCCGCGAAGGCGTTCTGTCGCCCGCTGTCTCCTTCAAAAAGGCTCAATATAGGCTTGCGCTTTCGTGAAGCCGCACATAAGGCGACAGTCCAACGGGAAGTTGTTGGGAAAAAAACCTTCAAAGGTCTATAACGTTTTTTGACATGTGTAACAAAATGTACGATTTCTATTATTACCCGCCACAACAAGGTTATTTAAAAAACTTGCTAAGATATTTCTGCGCCCCCTTCGACTAATCTCTGTTTGCTTCCATGACGAGTGGCACACAATGTGCACCTCTCTGCTGATAAAATGTGTCACGCCTACTAGTATGAAGACCATGCTTGTCTCGCTTAGCCTTCTCGGCGCTGTCGAAAATGCCGCAAAGGTTCCACGAAGCCCCGATAGCCTGCAAAGAATGAACAGTCCCGTCCAAAATGACGCTGATAGCGGGCCGGTGGCCCCGTTCTCTCCGACAGCCTCGATTTCAGGCTGTTACTAGAAGCCCAAATTTAGGAGGAACAGGCTGTTAGTGGTCGTTACCTGCGCCAAGAGCGGGCACAGGCTGGGTCGTTATCCAGCCAATGGCCCCTGAAGAACCGGAGCTAAGATTTGGTGTCAAGGTACTATACGTAATATGTCACCCAGTTGGTGAAGTACCCAGTATATGCGGCAATTAAATAGAGCGGTTCGGAGATGATTCACCAGTCGGCAGTTGGCGGATGAACTTCAGTACAAGCACCGAGTACAAATCAGGCTGTTAAGGTCCCAATTTATTTCCATAACGCAATAATGACTGATGGAAAAATAACAGTGGCCGCAACCAGACTAAGTACAGGGACACATGAGGCAAGGGTAAGCTGCACGAGTGCCCATTCACAGTCAGGTAGCCGATTTCACATGATTTTCATGAAATAATTGCGCTGAGTATCCTCAGATGATTTGCAGGTGCAGAGTCTCACATTAGCCTGATGAGCAGACAAAAGACGCAGCAAGTTCATAAAGAGATATTCCACAAGACAAACGCGCAAACTCGCAAGATTTTTCGCTACATATTTTGCTGCCGAAAATGTTATTGAAAGTTTTAGCGAGCTCATGAACACGAGCGTGGGTAAAAATACCGGCGTTACTAACGCCTTTGAATAATAGTATTATTCAGAACAAGCAGGCGCACCAAGCACGACGGTTCAACCACAATATATAAGTTCCCTCTGAGGCGATAAAATCCAAGGTAAGAGCGGTGAATCGCCCGAAGACCTCCTCCAGCGGCGAAGTAGACCACCAACCTTCAAGGGAAAAGTATTCTGTTGTCTCTATCCAATTGAAGTAGCCTAGTGAGCTCCTGAGGATATCATTTCACGCCGCGAAGTTGAAATAATATGAGGGACATGGTGATAGAAGCCTGGAATGACCCACAATGTTTACATTCGGGACATAGCATCTTCTCTTTCGGTGACTTCAGAATATATGAACAGTTTTCTATGCGAAGTAACTTGTTTTGTATAGAGAAATGCTCACAGATTATTTTGAGTAGAAGGAGCTCGAGGAAAAGAATGAAGAAATTTAGTTCAGTGAATATGCTGTCACATTCAAGGTTATGACAGGAAAGCTTGTAGTCTTTCCGGAACTTTTCAATCAGCTGCGTAGCGGCGACATCCAGAAAAACCGTAAGGACTGGTGAAAATAGGAGAGAGCCGAAAGGGTCCCCCTACTGAAAGCTCTACTGGCTGGAGAGGCGCTCTTATTTCCCGAAGAGGTACGAGGGATTACACCACTTGCGGCGTTACCCAAGATTGTACCTTAAAGAGAGTGTGGCCTCCTCTACTGCTCTTCCGTTTAGTTGGAGTCTGGAGGGTAATTTTGTTGGGTGTTAAACTTTGGCGAAAGTGTTTTCGTGAACTTGAGAAGACTTTATAATTTGCAGCCAAGCTAAATCTAGTTAAGTAGTGTTGCGCTCAACACCCTAAAGCAATGCTATGTAAATTAATACAGCAGCGCATGGTCTCAATACTTCTTATAGTTTTGAGGCTAATCCTCCTGCTTGTCGACCACAGCCAGTCTCCTTGTCCCAACATAAACCCAAGGTACATAACAAAAGTACCCGGAGGTAGAAAACCACCCTATCAGGTGGAAAACCTCCTATAGTCATTCAGCCAACAGTACTGTACGCGCTGGACAATTAAAATAGAATTAGTTTCCTTATTGTCAGCTTCTCCTGCTGCGCCTCCTAATTAGGAATCGGGGACAAACGCGAGCCCTTGTGCCATAGCAAAGGGCCAATTCTAACAAATTCGGCCTGAATTGGTGTGCTATTTCAGTACGTGCTAAGCATAGCGGACCTGCTCAGTCTCCAACCTCGTGAGAATTTATGTCTGCATCTTCCAAGAACGTCTAGCGGCGTTCGGCAGTGATATGCATGCCCGCGGCTACACAGTCAGTCTACTCTCTAGTAGAGAGTACAGCAAGACTCACGTTATGGCGACATTAGTATGTCATGATGTCACAACTGTCATCAGATGCCGGTTTATGGTATTTTTGACGAGACTCATTTCAAAGTCTGAAGCGCCTTCGATGAGGCGTACTATATAGGCACTGTAAGTCGCAAGATAGTATCTTCAAGTGTGAAGTATCTCAGACTTCAAAATAAGCTTCGTAGAAAAGTCGCATCACGGGCGCTTCGAGTTTCTTGCCGAAGGTGGCGAGGCTTTCTGAAGGTCTACCAATTTCGCATTATCTCGTGGCGCTCCCAATGCGATATCGTATTTGAATTCGGAGTCCGAAGGTTGCCTTAACCCGAGTCCGATACCTTCAAGATTTTCACACGAAACGATTTTAATCGTATTTTAATATATTTAAAAAAATAGAAAATAAAAAGCTTGGCAACCTTCAATCCTGCCTTTGTTGAAGCAATCATATTCGGCTGATGCCGGAATAGGGGGCGGCGAGTGTCTTCGGTGTTACCCGTTAGCGGCCAGGCTAGAGCTGTTAACGTTAATATTAAAGTTAGTCCGCTAGCGGGGGACAACGACGAAGACTTTCGCCCAGCCCTATTTTAATATTAAAATACGGTATCTTAGCAATTGCTGGTCATGGTCGGCCCTATGAGCTTCTGTGGCTTTTCTGAAGTGGCGCTTTTCTGAGGGGAACATGTGGGGGTTTGGTAGGGGTCGTCCCCTGACCCCCATTTACCCCACTCAGAGCGTGAGGGGGACCTCTTTCGCGCAGTTCCGCCGCCACAGTGGCGTTTGCCAACGGAGCCTGTACGGTGCAGACAATCCACCGGCATCGATTCATCCACTTTGGCCGAACCGACCCGGCCGAACCGACCCGGCCGAACCGACCTGCGTCGGCGCGAGAACCATCAAGTGCGTGACGCTTCGGCGGTGGCGGCACACATTTCTGCCGAAGCCGTGCTAAGCCAAACTACCTGCATCTGGTTCTCTCCTCTCCAAGAGAAGGAACCATGGCGCGCCTGTCTATCCGGCCCCTCTACCGAGCGGCGCTGACAAAGCCGCTGTCGCCGCTCTCGACCCCGCCGTCGCTCCTCACATTTCCGCCGCTCGCGTACTCGCCGCAGGACGACATGCTCGCCGTCATATCTGGCGACGGCGCTGTCGCCGTCACGCATCTCGACGCGCCGGGTGAGAGCGCTGTGCTTGTTGCGTGGCGGCGGTCGCCGGCGCGGCACTTGGCTTGGAGGCCGCGGACGGACAAGGCGCCGCTGCTGCTTGTGGCCGACGCCGCGGGGAGGCTCACGTTCTGGGCGGCGGAGGAGAGGCGGGTCAACGTTTGGACGACACAGGCTGTTGTTGAGGCTGGAGGGCTGCTCGCGGGAGTCGCGTGGACGAAGGATGGGGGGGCGGTTGTTGGGGTGACGGCGGTGGGGGGGGTGGTTGTATGGGCGGTGCCGGAAACGCTTGGGGGAAGGGGGACAGGCGGTGTGGTGGAGTTGAAGGCGCTGAAAAATGGGATGAGCGAGGGCGGGGTGCGGGTGGCGAGGGTTCGTGGCGGGGGGCTGGAGGCTGGGCGTGTTGCTGGGGTG
>JAULCF010405543.1:0-11575 GCA_032361265.1 Devaleraea mollis | reverse complement strand
AAAACAAAAACAAAAACGGTATGATAACCTCTTGTTTTTGTTTTTGTACCCCATGGGTGGAGATGCTCTTAGAGCATAACTCAAAACGGTTCACAGTGAGCCTTCTGCAGCACTGCAGGCCACGGTGGCATCGACACCGCTCTCCACCCGCCCGCTTCTTCTTCTTCTCAATTTCGCTCGACCGCCGCCCATTTCCACCTATTTTTTCTCGCTGCCCCCTCCCCCATACCGCTTCCTCCCACGGACCACTCGTTGCCTCCTCTCCTCTCCTTCCTACGCCGCCTGAGACTGCCACCGTATATCGCCCTCCCTCCGACAGCCCCTCGCGCCGACCGTCGTCCTCGCCGTCCTCTCTGCCTCTGCCAACCCTGCGCCTGCCGTCGTCCGACGCCTCACCTTGGCGCCTTCGACGGACCTCGAACGCGAGGCCTTTCGCCGCGCTGAGCGCGTGGACTACAGGCGGCATGCTGCGGAATTTCCGCCTAACTTCCAGGCGATAGACTGCCATGGATTTCTGTGGAGGACGTGGGCGCGCCGTCGACTGCGTTGGAAGGGACGACGCAGCCGAGAAGACATGATGTGTGTGTGTGGTGGGGTAAAGTCGTCATCGGCGCCAGGTGTAGCGTAGATGGCGGCCGTGGGCGGGAAACATTCGAGCGCGGTTCCCGCTGCCTAGAGCGGCGAGGCCGCTGTTTTTGCGCGAGGCTTGTTGCGCGATATTCTTGGTGTTGGCGTTGAAGGTTGTTGTCATTGGGCAAAGGCCAATACCGGCGATTGAATTGCGGCGTTTGTACTCGGCCGTCGCTGGCGTGTTGGAGCTTGTAGGCAAGAGATTGTCTCGAATTTGTTCCATGTGCAAGAATCGGGTTGATGTGGAAGCGAGGGCGAGCTTTCTTTGCCGGATATCGAGAGATGGCGTGGTTTGTATACCAAGGAAAGCTGCACAAGCTGCCCCAAAGGTTCCGCTGCTAGTCGACCTGGATGGAGAATGCTTGTCGCGTATGGGTAGTCTGTGGTTTTTTTACTTGAACGCAGCTCATCGATTGTGTTGGCGACTGATGGCCGACTGGTTTCTGCTGGCTTTGTTGTGAAAAGTATCGGCTTGACTTTCATACGTCGTAGTTCAAGTACCCAAGTTGGACTGCCTCCTCCCAAGCTGTCTCCTTTGGTGACTAGCGATTCTGTGATGAGAAGCGTGTTGATTATACATACATTGATTGTGTTTTTACTTCTTGGCGTCGAAGGAAACTCTCGATGTCGGGAACCTGGGTAAGTCTCGCTCCTGACGTGAAAGCAGCTCTCTACAATTTCCGCATTCTGGAAGGAGATAAAATAATCAGCGAGATAAATGCACGCTTATTCTGCGTCTGTGCATGTAAGAAACTGTAACATAGACAGTTCCGGTGGGGAGAGAAGCGGCGGTAACACTCGTGCGCGTTGCGAGCGACGCGCATACATACAGCCAAAGAGAGCTGGTACAGTGCGACCGCCCACTCCCGTTGTGAAGCAGCGTGGCTCAACAAACCCGCCCCAATAGAAGCCATGGAGACGCTAGTGCGAGCATCTGTCCCAGAACGCACATGCGCACGTACCTTCACAAAGAAAATACAGCGCGATTCCGCCGCAGGAAGAAGCGCACACAGTCACGACCGCGTGCATAGCAGAGAGATGCGAAGAGCCCTGCGAAGGTACACGCGTTTCGCCTCTTGGAAGCAGGTAGCACAATATAGACGGCGCGAATAAAGTAGCACAGGACGGAAGAGTGCGCTTCTTAACACGCAAGAAGTAACGGAAACCGAAATGTGATTCCGTTGCGGCAAGAAGCGCGCAGTCGCGCCAGCATAGAGACGCAATAAGAACGCGTCGCGCTGCGAAATTCTATCCGTCGACTGTCCCGTCTGTCCGCGCGCGAACAGATTGAGGGTTCGCCTTTCTTCGAATAACCTGTACAGAAGAGAGGAAACAGGGCGTGTTTCAGACGAAGAAAATTGCACCGCCTAGAGCTGCAGCAAGCATCGCTCGTCAAAGTCAACGCAGAGAGCATACGACTCGGGGGCGCCGACGGTGCCAGAGCGACGATACAGAAGTTAGACGTGGACGACTCGTCTATCGGGTCGTTGCGAAAATAAATGCCAGTGCCGCGTGCGCGCTTACTAAGCAATTATCCGTTGCTATCAAGAAGGCGGAAACAGGGCGTGATTCCGCCCGCAGACAAGCGCGCACGAAGCGACAGGCATCGGAAAGGTGAGCGATCATCTCGCTTTCGACAAGCAGGCGGGCCGAATGTGCCGGCGCCAAGGCGCTTGTGTGCGCTCCATCCAGAGTCGCAATGGCAGCAAGGCAAAAGCGGAAACAAGGGTACTATTCTCGGCGGGTCGCCGGAGGAAGAGCGCGCGCGGGCGCGGGAAGGTCGCGGAAAGAGATGCGGGGCGTAGGGGAGGTCCAGCGGTGAGGACGATGGTGCAGGCTTAGCCGTTGTTGGCGCGTCGAGAGGAAGGGCAGTAGACGAGGGTGAACCTCAACTTTAGGTGTTCTCTCAGATTTGCAATTGTACTGCTGTACACAGCACGTACAGTATGAGAATAATGGCATGCGTGCAGCTCTTTACTACTGTTCTAGCGCGCGGCCCGCTCGGTCACTTCTCTTAGACCAAAAGAAAATCGAACCGACCATGGAGCACGACAAAGTATGGCGGCCAGACTATTTTTCGACCACCCACTGCTTCTTTATCCCCAATCCGCTCCCCGCAGTTTGCCCACTCTCTCAACCGGACCGCCGTCCAATTCCATCAATTTCAGTTCTCTCCAGCTCGCTTTTTGACGAGTCAACTGCACAGTTGCCTCGTCAGAAGAACCTGTTTTTGTAAATACCCATGACTATTAATTAGAATCGGTTTCCTCTGACAAGCCAACTGCTGCGCAGCTTGTCCAAATAAATTCTTTCGAAGTGGACGACTTTGACCGAGCAGTGTTTGGCTGGGATAAACTTTTTTAACTGTGTCGTAGGATGATTATAGATTAAGCCAGTCTAAACCAGTCGCCTGCCGACAAAGCGGTAAATCCAGCCTACTAGGCTGGATTTACTTCTTTGTCAGCTGTCGACTGGCCCAGTCGATGTAGTACATTGGCTTTATCTCTTCGTCAGCACTGTTTTGTAAAACGGCAAATCTTTTGTACAGTTGTGGCCCGTGTATTGTCGCTCAAGAAGAGAAGATGAGTTGGTGATACTGCGAATGGGGTAAGGCTTTAGCTGGAGCACATGCAGTATCCTCCAAACTCGCCGCTTCTCAAAGAAGGGCTCATGCTGTAGACGGTTCGAATGCAAAAAGATATATTTAGTGCAAGGACTATACACTGGGACAGCTGCTCCGAACAAAAGCAGCTGCTCCCGCTCGTATTCCTTTCCCAGGAAATAGCCGGAGTTGCAAAGGAAGATCGAAAAAAAAACTCACAACGCCGGCGTTGACAGTTCTTTTAGCGCTCCGTTAAGATGAGAAGCGCGCGCGCCGCGAACGCGCGCGCCTCCCATTATAATTACAAAAACAAGCACAGAGCGTGACTCTGGCGTGCATACCTACACATTTTAAATACGCAGTCGAGGCTACATGCGTGCCAGCGACGCCCGCAACGGCGCGCAGAACGAGCGAGAAAGGTGTAAATACCTCACTCGCGCTGCGAAGCAGCGTAGCTAGCGAAACACGATCATCTCCACCGTAAAAGGCCGCGGCGACGCGGGTGCGCGATTTTCCCAAGCCAAATCAAAGCTACGAACGGAAACAAAACGCGATTCCGCCGCCGGGAAAACCACGCAGTCGCGGCTTCGAGCAATTCAGGCAGCGCTCAGAAGAGCGTCAATTGGAACAAGTAAACGCATCAAACCCGAAGCGCGGTTAAAAATCCGCGAAGAAATGACGGCGACGAAGAGAGTGTGCGCCTCCTTCTTGACATGCCGCGACGGGATTGGCAGTAACGGCATTCCGCCGCGAGGAAAAAAATCGCAGACGCGTCCCGCGAAAGCCTCACAACGCGCGACGGCGGTTATTACTTACCATCTTCAGCAGTCTTCCTGCTCAAATAAAGGAGCGGCGCGTATATTCCCTTCCATGATGACCTTACAGACGGAAACGCGCGAGTGATTCCGCCAGCTGCAAAAAAGCGCACCACAACAAGCGCAAAACAATGACCAGAGAAGCGCTCTGCACTTTCCCCACAACACGCACATGGCACATACGTGACGGTGGCACCAGAAGTACTCTGCGCGATGCTGAGGGCCGGGAAGGTGGAGGCGATGGACTGGGGCGGTGACGAATAAAAGTGCGCGCACTCTTAAGCAAGGCATAGTCATTCCAGAACGGACACGGTGCGATTCTGCCGGTGGCCAAGCGCGCACGACGCGTCGAAAACGCAACCGATTTCTCTTGTCAGTAACGACTAATATAGCATAGATGCGTCGAAAGTGTCGTTCGTACACGCTTTTCCCAGAACATATCAGCCGAAACATAGGCGTGATTCCGCCGCAGGAAGAGCGCGCACGGGCGTCTGGCGGCCGTATAAGAAACGCATGAAACGCTTGGGTGCCCGGAGCGGTGATGGGTCGGCGCCGCCGCGGCGCCGCGGGTCGACGCATCGTTGGCGCCGCCGGTCGACGCATCGTTGGCGGTGGGCAACAGTTCGGTTGAGGAGACTATAACGATCCGTCGCTGACCTCATGGCGTGACGTGACGTCATGACATGACTGTTCGCCAAAATCTGTGCCGAAAACACCGATCTCGAGCCATAAATCTTGACAAGGTGCCTGGAATATCATACTGTACTTCTAATTCACAGCGAATGGGGGCGCTCCATTCGCTGTGAATTACAAGTACAGTATGAACTAATAGGCATGCGTGGAGTTCTTTATTAACCTCCTGCTATACTGTCGAGACGATCTGAGTGGTGACAGAAAGATCGCGCCGTCCACATTCCGCGGGCCCTGAGATGAAATTTGATCATCTCACTGAGTTAGAGAGCTAAGCCTCCCGTGGCATTGCAGTTTAATTTGAATCCGTTTGATTGAGTGCGCCTGGAAGAAGCAGGCGGCGCTTGGGAGATCTCCCAACACGCTGAGCGCGAGGAAAGTACAATCGCACACTGTTCACTACAATCACCAGAATCTACGTCCGCACTTCGAACTACATCGGTACTTCTGGCGTACTATTAGCGCGATGCAATACTCCAGGTAAAAAAACATTTGCTAGGCCTTTAGGGTCAATCCCTCCACTAGAATCATACATCGAAGCTCCCTGTGGCACTGCAGTTCGTAATGGAATTGACAGTCAGATACCGTAGCGTCTGCTAGTTTTAGTAAAAGAACCAAAGTGAGCCTCGCGCTCAGCGAGTCTTCCCCGAACGCCAACAAGCGACCTCTACACTCGCTGAGCGCGAGAAAATAACAAGGTCGCGCTACCGCCGTTAGAATCGCATCTGCGATGAGGCATCTCGATGACTGGCACCGAGAATAAAGTCACATCGATGCAAGTGCGCGCTTTCCACCACGATACAGTCTGGCGCGACGGAAACAGGACTGTGATTCTGTCGCGGGAAATAACGCGCACAGCGTCGAGGAGCGGTGGGTGAATTACAGCTGCCGACTTTCCGAAAGTATCCGCAAGCGAGCAGAGACAAGCGGTGCGCTTTCCTTCTTCTCAAAACGAAAGAAGAGGATCGGAAACAGAGTGAGTTTCCGACGATCGAAGAACAGCGCACTGCGTAAAGCGCAAGATGCCGGCAGGCATTGCTCGATAACATTACCAGACAGTAAAATCGTGCACGCCGGCGGCACCAAATGTACCGAGGCCGACGGTGGTCGCGCCATAATTAAAGGCAAGGGCCGCGGGCGCGCTTGCTCAAGAACCAACTTCGTAAAAACTACAGAAACATAGATTGATTCCGCCGCCGTCCAAGCGCGCACCCGCTCCAGGTGACCGCTTCTTTCGACTGAGACAACGGGTTGTGGTTGAAAAATGGCGCGAACAAGCTTTTCCAAAGCAACGATGAAGGCCAGAAACACGGGCGTGATTCCGACGCTGGAAGAGCGCGCACGCGCGTTCGCTCAGATAGATGCTTGTGACCGCGCGGTAGTGAAAGCTGGGGCGGCGTTCCTCGGCGAAAGCGCTTGTAAAAGAGCGAGTGCGCGGCGAAGGCAACGGGGCGACGGCAACGGGGCGATGGAGGACAAAGGCAACGAAGTACGCGCTTGGACAGTACTTTTGCCAAGTGTTACCAGATATGCACAACGGAAACAGCGCAATTCCGCCGTTAGTCAAGCGCGCACGCGTCAGGTGCCGAAAGGAAACTATTTTAGGGCTCGCGTCGGAGAGTCAGGAGGTTGCGGCGAAAGAGGCGGCGCCGTCCGCGTGCGCTTCTTCTGGTGATGCTATGAACAGAGAGAGCGCCCCTGAAAATGAGGCCTGAAAATGACGCCGGCCGTCATTCTGCCCGCCCAGAGAAGCGCACGGGGGAGCGAAAGGGCCGCGGTGCGGTTTGGGAGGACGGACGCGGCCGGCGGGTCACGGGGGCGGGTACTGGCGGAGAGCTCCCAGCAGAGGGGTGGGGCAATGGACCAGAATTATCGTGACGTCAAGATGTGCCCGGATTTTCATACTCTACTTCTAACTCCCAGCGAATGAGGGGTCGTCCCATTCGCGGTGAATTAGAATTTTTAAAATTCAATTTTAGTATGAAAACATAGGCATGCGTGGAGCTCTTTATTAGCGGTGTGCTGTACGAAATGAGTCGAGATCGATCTGAAATAGAGATAGGATCCTAGGATCAAGCAGTTGGACTTGCATTTTTGGCAGAGACGGAGCAAAACGGGGTAACGTCCGGCCGGGGGCATAGAAAATGCCATAATGCAAGCAGGTGGCGGGGTAGAAAAACGTAAACGCTTGTTAAACAAGCAGGAAACGGGCCGTTTGGAGCGCCCCCCGCCGGTGTGGCGCTCCTAAGAGAAGACGGCGCGGGGCAGGAAGGAGCGGGTACTCGATGTATTTTTTGCTTTTTGAAGCACCTGCATGTCTCGCATATCGATATTTGGAGACCAATAGAGCACCAGATTAAGTGTGGGGCGTTACTAGGGAATGCCTTGTATGGATCTCGAGATAAACTACGGTGCGAAGGAGTGGCGAAGAAGGTTTGGACTGGATGGGTGCACCTGATAGGTGATGCCTGGTATGGATCTCGAGATAAATTACGGTGCAAAAGAGTGGCGAAGAATATTTGGACCGGATAGGTGCACCTATCACAAAATCGTCTTCGCCACTCTTTTGCACCGTAGTTTATCTCGAGATCCATACCAGGCATTCCCGAACGCTCCATACCTAAACTGATGCTCATTTGAGCCATAGCTCGTTAGTAATTTTTAAGGTCGCCAACGGAAAAATAAGGTGAGAACAAGCACTAAACAGGTAGTGTGAAAATCTAGCAAAGTCAGCACAAGCAAATTGTAGGCATCAACCCCGCCCCGGCAGGCAACAAACAAACGGGGTGGCTCGATCCTCTGACCGGATGCGGGCAGAGCACGGGGTGGGGTTTGCAATTCGAAACATGGAATGGATTAACCGTCAACTGCTTGTTCCTAACCCTTATGTGAACGTAGAAAGTTGAGCCGTGCACGCAGTCCGCTATTCCGAGATGGAATTGGATTATCAGAGTAAGTTTGATAGCTTAACCTTCAGTGGGTTCTGCAGTATACATTGAGGTTGAAATTGCGCTACCGTAGCGCCAGCTACTGTAGTTTTCGGCAGAGAAACACAGTGAGGGTCGCGCTCAGCTAATTTGGGTCATCAAATTAAGATTAATAGCCAAACCTCCCGCACCACTGCAGTTTACTTGGAGGTTGAAAATCCGATACCGTAGCGCCTGCTGGTTTAAGTCAGCAAAAGAACCACGGTGATCCTCGCGCTCAGCGAGTCTTCCACAAGCCGTTTACAAGCGGCAATGGAAGAACTCGAAACTCGCTGAGCGCGAGAATAAGGTCGAGCTCCCGCCGTTAGAATCGCATCAGAGATGAGGCATGTCGACGACTGGCGCCGCGAATAAAGCTACAGCGATGCAAGTGCGCACTTTCCCCGAGTACAATATGATAAACGGGGGAAACAGGGCTGTGATTCCGCCGCGGGAAAAGCGCGCACAGCGACGAGGGGCGGTGGGGATTTTCAACTGCCGACCAGCCGAAAGTAGCGGTAGGCGAGCAGAGCAAGTGGTGCGCTTTTCTTCTACAATACAACAACTTTGTCTCTGCGGAAACAGAGCGTGATTCCGCCGACCGGAAGAAAAGCACACCGCGTGTAGTGAGTGCCGGCAACGTCGCTCGATAAAATTGGGCCGAGAAATGATATCGTGCGCGCCAAAAGGCACAGGCGAAGTGTCGAGGGGCGGCGAGCGTTGGGTAAAATATAGGCGCGCGCGATTGCTGATCATTGCACTTCGCCAGCGGAAACAGGGTGTAATTCCGCCGCCGTTCAAGCGCGCACGCACACCAGGCGACCGCTTCTCCTGCGTCCGACGGCGAGGTATCCTTCACAATGTCTCCATTAAACACTCTTCCCGAAGCACAGTCAACCGGAAGAAACGGGCGTGACTCCGGAGCGCGCACGTGCGTTCGAGAGAGGCGCTTGGGACGGCGGGCAGCGGAGCGTGGGCGATACTCGGTGACGAGCGGTGGTAGATTGCGGGAGCGGCGATGACGGGCAAGGGCGGCGGAGCGCGCGCTTGGACAGCACTTATGTCAAAATAAATCTAACAGAAACAGGGCCGTTCCGCCGCAGGCCAAGCGCGCGCCCGTCGACAGGAAAATAAATGAGGGCTTGGGTCGGGAGAGTGAGAGGAAAGTGGCAGCGTCCGCTGGGTGCGCTCCTTCCATCAAGGAAAACAAATAGACGGAAAGAGGGCGTAATTCCGCCCACCGGAAGAAGCGCGCGTGGGAGCACAGGGCTTTCGAGGGGGTCGTGGGACGGACGTGGCTGGTGGGTTGGTTGGCGAGGTGGGGCGGGGGCAATAGCCACCATGGTGGCTATCCCCCGCCGGTGCCAGAGTGGGAGTCTGGTGAGGAGCGGCGGGTGAGGCGAGGAGGCAAAAGTTTTGTGACGTCACGTCCGGGCACAACTGTAGCCTAAATTCAGGTACCACGATCGCTGGAATCTGCATTGAAAACGCGGATCTCGAGTTGTAAATATCTTGACGAGGTGCCCCGGTTTGCATACTGTACTTATAGCTGACAGCAAATGCGGGGCCTTTCGCGGTGTAAGCACAGTATGGAAACATAGGCATGCGTGGAGCTCTTTACTTTGTTTATTGGCCTCCTGCTAGCAAGGAGGCCAGCAGGCTGTACCTTCCGAACTGAGACGAGATCGATGTGAAATGGAGCTCTTTACTTTGTTTATTGGCCTCCTGCTCACCACGACGTGGTCCACAAATGAAATGTTCTTTGATGATCTAATTACATTTCGGGACCGCCGGCGGTACACACAGTGCGCTGCCCCGAAAAGTTATTGGATCATCATAGTACATTTCATAGGTAAAAGTATTCCGCGGCACTGCAGTTTAAATTGGGGTTGAAACTCCGATACCGTAGCCCCTGCTACAAGTAAAAGAACGATGGCGAGCCTCGCGCTCAGCGAGTCTTCCACCTGTCGGCGGCGTTTGGAAGAAGCCACTCGCTGAGCGCGAGAAAAATGCCAGGCTCCCACTCCCGCCGCCAGAATCGCATCAGAAGATGAGGTCTGAGATGAGACATCTGGCCAAGTGGCGTCTCGAATAAAACTAGAGCGATGCAAGTGCGCGCATTTCTTTTGACATGGCGACGGAAACAGGGCTGTGATTCCGTCGCGGGAAAAAGCGCGCACAAACGTCGAGGGGCGGCGGTGGGGAGCATCCGCTGGCCTTCCGAAAGCGTCCGGAAGCGAGCAGGGCCAGCGGTGCGCTTTCCTTCATCAACTAGGCAGTAGCGGAAACAGAACGAGTTTCCGCCGCCCGAAGAAAAGCGCGCCGCGTGAAGGGCATGACCGGAAGACGTCGTCGGCTCGATAAAATACAGAATCAGTGCGGGCGCGCCAGAGGCGCTGGCGAAGCACCGAAGGTGCGGCGGGCAAAATAAGGCCGTGCGCGCTAGTACGATGGAAACTACCGCAGCGGAAACAGAGCATGATTCCGCCACCAGCAAGCGCGCGCGCCACATTGCCCGTCCGCGCGGTCTTGCCCGGAGCGCCGCCCGCGCGCGCCCTGCTTAGAGCAGCGCGCGACCTGGGAGACCGGAAAACGCCGGCTCGATAAAATACAGAATTCGCGCGGGCGCGCCAGAGGCGCTGGCGAAGCCCCGCGGGGGCGGCGGGTAAAATATGGCCGGGCGCGCTTGCATTCATGCAGCTACACCGGGCGGAAACAGAGGATGATTCCGCCACCGGCAAGCGCGCGCGCCACGTTCGGCGGTCCGCGAGGCCTGCCAAGAGCTCCGCCCGTGGGCGTTGCTGTGAGTAAAGGAGGGGGCGGAAACAGGTAATGTGATTCCGCCGCCGGGGCGCGCACGGGCGGAGGCGCGTGAGATTTGGCGGCGATGCTCGGGCGACGGGTTGCGAGTGGCGGAGATTGTGGGCGGCGACGGGCGCGCTTGGCAGAGGTTTGGTGAAGGTGCGGATGACGGCGGAAACAGGGTGATTCCGGCGCCGGCCAGGCGCGCGCGTCGAGAGAGGTCCAGGCGTTGTGGGGACGGTTTCCGCGGGCGCTTCTTCCATTACAGCAAGCAAAACAGGGAAAGAGTGCGTCATTCCGTGCGTCGGAAAGGGCGCGCGCGGGAGCGCGGAGCGGGGGCGCGACGGCTGGACGGCGGTGCTGGAGGGCGGCATGGGGGGCGGCACCGGTTGGCTTTATAGGTGGGTGACATGGGTGGTAATGGGGAGGCGGTGTAATCGAAAAAATATCTAGCGCCGTGGCGGCGAGGTCGAGGCCCGTGGCCAATGAGGGGCTTGGAAAGCGAGTCTAAAAAAAGGGGCGCATCTGGAGCTTTATCACGGCAGCCGATCGCTTGGCTGGGCAGTTGCGTGTCTCAAAGCGCGACGCAGAACGGGTGGTCGTGTACAGTACTGTACGGAGGTGGCTGTCATACATTGAAACGGGAGAGTTTTGTTGGGGGCAAAAGATACCGGGCACCGAATCTAAAGTCTGCGGTTTCCACGATGCTTTTTATAGCTTTTTGGCGGAAAAGCGGTTCTTTTTTACCACAAAAACAAAGTGCCACATCATAACTGTCACACGCCTTGCCGTTTTGTGCATCGGGAGAGGGGGTGGAGGCGGAGCCGCAAAAAAGAATGGCACGCACCCGGGCCAACCCGCCCAGAACAAGCGAGAATTGACGCGACCGCGCTGGATACCCCCCTTTTGACGTTATCTTCCCATCCCTACCCTCCGTTTGCCAGATCTCTTGTCAATCCCGTATCTGCCACTGACCATCTGCCACTAACCTATTGCCCTACCACCCGTCACCCTCCACCGACCCCGCCTGTCCCGCCGTCCGCCCACCAGGGGGGGGGGGGGGGGGGGGG
>JAULCF010404432.1:0-11578 GCA_032361265.1 Devaleraea mollis | reverse complement strand
ACCAAATCGCTGCACCACTCTAAAGTCTAACTTTCGAGCAGGCAACGTCTCTACAGAATGACTATTAATAACTCTTGTGTGTCGAAATGTCTGAATAATGGGCTCTTCAACACCTTCTTGTTGAGATGAAGTTTCGCTGAGGAAAAGGAAGAGAAAAAGAAAAGATAGAAGAAAATGTCTCATAAGCGATCTGTGGCTGATGTTGAACTCTTTTAGTAATACTTTTGTAGTATTAGATTAATAGCTAACACGAAGTTAACCGTATGTAGAACGATTAATTTCAAATAAGAATTAAAAATTATGTATCCAGTAGAATTAACTATACCAATGGCCAAAGATTTGACGGAATTTGGGTTCAAATCACTTACAACAGTTGATGATGT
This sequence comes from Devaleraea mollis, assembly GCA_032361265.1. NCBI lineage: Eukaryota > Rhodophyta > Florideophyceae > Palmariales > Palmariaceae > Devaleraea > Devaleraea mollis. The sequence continues at coordinate 11,195 of JAULCF010404432.1, read as the reverse complement.
CAACACTGAGCTTACCAAGCCAGAAGGTACGACCTTGTTAGTTGTGAATAGTGTATGTGGATGCGCTGCTGCAAATGCACGTCCAGGAGCGAAAATGGCAATTCAAAACGATAAGAAGCCTGATAACTGTGTAACTGTGTTTGCAGGAGTAGATGGATCTGCAGTACAAGCTGCAAGAGATCTATTGTTGCCTTACCCTCCGTCATCACCGGCGATTGCCTTATTCAAAGACGGCAAGCTTGTGCATATGTTAGAGAGACATCACATCGAAGGTAGAAGCGCTCAGATGATTGCGACAAATTTAGTTGCAGCATTTGATGAGTACTGTTAGGAATGACAGTTCAATATAAGAAGAGGCCCTGCTTGATTTCATCAAGCAGGGCCTCTTTATTTTATGCTATACGAATCCAGCTTACTTAGCTACCTGCAATAACTGATGGCCGATTCTCTCGCCATCAAAGAATTGAAGCATATAAGAACCCGTGCTTATGTTTTCAAGCTTGAGCGAGATTAGGTTTTCCCCCTTGTCCAATGAGACATTCTTCCAAGATGACACAAGTCTTCCTGTTAAGTCTGTTAAACTGATGTCTATAGAATTCTCTTGAACTGAAGCTAACATTACCTGAACTCTGTCTGAAGCAGGGTTAGGGAACACCCTCAAGAAGTCTTGAGAAACTGTGTTAACACTACGACCGCTTGCCTTAAGTCTACTAATATCTATTGCTATAATGCTACTTCTCTCTTCACCACCATTATAGTCTACTTGCTTAAGTCTATAATAATAAGTTCCGTTAAGATCTATATCACTGTCTAAGAACTGATAGTTAGCTGTTACTGAAGAATTACCTTGACCATCAACAGACCCAATCACTTCAAAATCTCCATCAAACCCTATCAAGCGTTCAACATCAAACCTATCATTGTTAATCTCAGTGGCCGTGGACCAATCTATAACATTAACATTTTTACGACGATCCCAATAACCCGAGAATGAACTCAATGTAACTGGTACTACGCCCATTCTAAGACCTGCATTTATACCTAATAAAGTGTCTCTACTTCCTATGAATATTACCTCTGTTGTGGATGTCGTAGTATTCACGTCACTATCTAATAGTGGATCTCGACCGACATTTTGCTGGACATAACTTGATGCCGCTGGAGTAGCTCCAAACCCTACTCGATAAGAGCCCACTGGTACACTCTCAAAACAATAGCTTCCATCAGTACCTGTAGCAGTAATTAATGTAGTATCTCTGGTTTCTTCATCTATTAAAAAGACTCTTGAATTAGCAACTACACTATCTACCTCTGACTCATAGATCCCTTCCTCACCCATCGGTGCATCTCTCCATACAAGACCACATAATTGTCCTCCGAAGTAAATTCCAAAATCAACACCTTGAGTCTTTTCTCCTGGAGAGGTCGTGATTATGTCTGTAGTATTAGGGCCGTTAGCTCCTGTTCCCTCACTATCCAAAGCATCATTAGTAGAAGCATTAGGTTCTGAGAGGACACTTCCATCTGGAAGAACTATCTCGACATAATAACTTTGAACTGGAATATTTTCAAAACAGTATGCTCCATTAAATGCAGAGCCTGCAATAGAATCGGTAACAATAGATTCTATTAAATCTCCATCAACATTATAAACATTAATGGTAATTCCATCAGTTCCAGGTTCCCCTGCATCTCTTCTTCCATCTGCATCTAAATCTTCCCATACAGATCCTCCAATACTCGTCGAAGTTCGGAATCCAGCATCTACGTTATCAATAATAACATTTGGCCCGACCGCTATAGAATTAGTAAATCCTGATGCATTGATGTCGCTGTCTCCCGCGTCATCTCCGGAGTTAGCCGTTGTTGCTGAAAATCCTTCTGGCGCGACAAACTCAACTACATAATTACTTTGATATAAAAAGAACTCATAGTACCCAGGCTCACCTGTTTCAGGGTTATTTCTTGTTGTCGTTGTACAGGAGCTGAAACTTCCTAAATCAGGAATTCCATTCCTATCAAAATCTGCATATAAGTTAACAGTAACGCCATTGATACCTGGATCTGAAGCATCTTGTCGACCATTAGCATCCATATCTTCGAATACGAAATCTCCTATTTTACTGATTTCCTCCCCAGTAATCTCCTGAACAGCAACTCCTCTACACCCATCAGCGAGTGTAACTGTAACTCGATATGTAGCAGGAGTTGTAGCAGAAACTGAAATCTCAGGACTCGTGGAACCAGTGCTCCATAAGTAAGAATCATATTCTTCTGCTACCAAGAGTAAAGCTTGATCTGTTATACTACAACCATTAAGGTCAAATAATATATCTGGCATAAGTTGATCACAAACACCAAAGATGAAGGCATCGCTTACATTAGTACAGTTGCACTCGATGTTGGCGATGTTACTTCCTATTGATAATCCTGCTACGCCAAGCGAAGTTTCATAATCGATAACTATACCACTGTACAAACCTTCTTCAAGATCAGGGAAGCCTGCAGTGTCTGAAACCAACAATATATCTCCTCTCGTGTCTGTAATGACATATGTTCGTGTGAATCCAACAGGAGTAATTACATCTGATTCGAGGGTAACAGTCTGTCCAAGGCACTGCGTGCATTGATCAAGCTCCTCACATACTGTGAAGGTGTAACCTGTTCCAATGGCGATACAACCACTCATTACGATATTGATCTTGTTACCGATCATTAAATCTGCCGGTGGTAAATCATTACGGTAGTTAACAGCATATGCCGTATACATTCCTTCTTCTAAGATCTGAAATGTTGCTATATCTTGAATATCTCTTATTGTACCATCAAGGTCTGTGAGGACGTACTTAGTTGTGTAAGTCTCAGTTATGTTACCTCCTGTTGATGTCAATTCGACAGGTCCGGTTAGATAATCACAGTTCTGCGTCTCATTATTGGCTATCCCTTCAAGCACAGGTGCTACTGCATTACAATCTGCCACACAATCCGGTGATGAAGCACATCCTGGATCTTGGCAATCTATTAAACCGTCGTTGTCGTTGTCTATATTATCACCACACTGAGCATCTCCTGTTTCAGTATTAGCGCATGAGATATTAAAACAAGCGTCATCACCACTGGAAGGATCTAAGTTGCCAAAAATATTGACTGATGTTACTTTAGTTTCATTGGGGCCTATCCACTCTTCAATCTCTACAAATGACGATTCATATGGATCTGTAAGTCCCGCTTCAGCCCAATTAGCCTCGAAGCATTGAGTGGCCTCATTAATCACTGCCGCACTCATCGTGAAACAGACTTGAGCTACCCTCGTAGGTTCATTAGCTCCAATCTCTACAGCACTACCTGCTCCTGAGTCATTTAACTGAACAGTAAAGTCAACATATCCGAGCGAAGCTTCATATGAAAGATCACCAGCGCCAGTAGCATCAACGCCTTCACGCGGAGTTCCATTCTGAAGAGAAACAGCTTGAAAATCTGTGCCAAGAAGACTCTGAGCGCTTAAGAAAGTACCAGCGTCACTATTATAAAATATTCTGTAATTCTGAGATGCTAAATTAAATGGATTACCCGCTGATGTAAGATTAACATCATAGCAAACCATTCCTGAGACACAATCCACACCATTAGGTGCTAACTGCAATGCCAGATCAAATGTCTTAGTGTTCCCACCACATGCATCAATACCAGCACAATCTGGATCAGCACAATCTACCAATCCATCCTCATCGTTGTCCAATCCATCTCCACATGCTGCCATGGTTGTTTCTGCGTCTGCTCCACCTGGGCAAAATGAAGAAATACATGCTTCGTTCCCATCTTCTGGGCCGAGATCGTCATAGTTAAGTGCATCTGCTTCTGTTGTAACATTGGCCGATACCCACTGGGAGACTTCTACTGATGCCGTGGCATACTGATCTGTTAACCCGATACGAGCCCATACTATAGAAAGACAATCTGAAGCTTCATCTAATACTTCTTGTGTGACTTCAAAACACAGTTTTGTAGTCGTTACCCATTCTCCACTTGCTGGTAGATTCACTCCACCATTAGTGAGATTCATCAAGTCTATAGAATAGTTAAGAAACGCAAGCGATTCTGCAAAAGGTAAGGCATCGCCAAACATCCTTGCATCCTGCGGATCTGTATCCTGTATCCTATTCTGATCTGGGAAAGTGGAATATTGAGTAAAAGGCAACATGCTTTCTCCTGAACCGGCTATGTAATCAGCTTTGGAACCATCATAAAAGATTCTGTAGTTCTGTCCAGCAAGATTCCAAGCTTCGCCGTCAGCTGATCTTAATTGCGTTAGTACGCAAACTGTGCGGGTATCGCAATCAACCGACTCTATAGCGAATCTTATATCGTAAGATACCGCTTCTTGAGCTGATAAGTCTGTGGTAGCCATCAGACATAGCGCCACAAGTAAGGTGTGAAACGTTTTCATCATCGTGTTTTCTATTAAGCAGTGATCCAACTTCTGCCTTTAGTGGGCTAAAGTAACATATTATTCTATTTACTAATACATATAACGCTAAATTTTAACTATTTACATATAACAATATATTGTAATATGATCGTTAGTTCTCTACTATGTGCAGTATAAGAGAGTCTCATGAATAGTTAATCCAAGAGATAAGAGAAGATGTGTATAGACATAAGTGTATGGATGATCAGCATCACGTCATATAATTACATGCTTTATTTATGGAGTAGATAAGGCATAAAAAAAGCCAACACAATTAAGTGTTGGCCTGTACAGCTGTCGCTGAATATTATAAAGTCGATTCGTCTCTTAGTTTTTAATCTTGATTACTTTCTTGGCTGCAATACGCTCTGCATCCGAATTAAGCAGTTCGATAGTATAACTACCTTCCGGCCAGTTAACAAGATCGTAAGTAGCTACTTGATCGCCAGGGATATTGTCATACACGACTTCTCTGCCGATAATGTCCTTGATAATGAGCTGATGTGACTCTGTGTTACCGGTGATTTCTACATTAACAAAATCAATAACTGGATTAGGATATACCTTAAGACCGATATCACCTGCCACTAACGCATCAGTTGTATTGGTGAAATCCGATAATTCATTGATCGTCAATATTTGTTGACGATCAGAAGATATCCACTCAGAGAGTGCTACCTCCGCTGAAGCAAATTTCGCTGTACGGGATCGATGTGCCCAAGTAAGATCATAGGGTGTCTCGGTTGTCTCCTTAAAGCAGACATTCATCACCTTATACCAAGAAGCACCTGTTCGAAGCTTGATAGTCTTATCGGTTAACTTCCTTCCGTCAAGGGAAAGAGATAAAAAACCTATTCCTTTAGTCTCGGTGTTGTGCACGTATACTCGCCCGTATGATCTTGGGTCAAACGAATAAGAAGACTTGTCTTCGATAAAATCCAATTTCTCGGCATCATAAAACAACCTATAATTCTGACCTGCTAAATCAATGTCGCTATCATCACCTGACTTCACGGCAATATCAAAGCATGCATGTCCCCCACTCGATGGTGTTGACTCAAGTGTTATGTCTACTTTCTTCTGGCCGGTGAGCACATGCACACCGAATACGAGGAATAAGAATAAAATGGATGTACGTAGCATGACGTTGGATTTAGGCTATAATTATCTGACTGTTGTAAGTCAAGAATTATGCCATACGTCAAGTGACCTATCTAATTAGGGATATTGTGGCCTAAAGGAAATCAGGTAGTGAAAAAATGAATGCTACAAGAAGCCTTACTTGCTGATAACGTGGATATCCTTAAAAGAGCTAAAATCTAAAGAACTGATTTTGCCTTCTTCATCGACATAAGACACATCAATGTAAGCGCGACCATAATCCCTGGTCATGGCCTCTCTCGCAGGTATGATATATTGATCCCCAGCACCTATTTTATTAAAACATAGTTTCAACAACTTAAGCTCTGGAGCTATTCTATCGATCCCTGCACCAAGTGAGTTAGTATTATTGAGAATTACTGAAGCATTGATGAATCCTAAGTCCTTATCAAATGATAGTTGTCCTATGGAAGATCCGTCCACGTGATTCTGATGCTGAACTAATCTATAGGTATATGTCTCTTCTGGGAGTAGCGGCACGCTTGTCTCTTCATCAAAGTCTAAAGTGGCCGAGCTATAAAAGAAACGATAATTCTGACTGGCGATCATAATCTTACTGTTGCCTTCATATTTTAAGGCAACATCGTAGCATATCTGATTCGATTCTTTGTTTTTCTTCAGTGTCATCTGAGCAGAATCCTGTGCTGTCATTGGTGAGATAACAACTAACAAAAGGCCAATAGATAGGACAACATTAAAAAAGAACTGAAACTTCAATTTGTACCGGATTTTTTAGCTTGTGTAGTATTATGACGAGTAGCATCTTCCGAATGCACAGTAATTTGATGAATATTAGTCAATATTAGCATCAGCCATTCGATCTGAAGGATTCACATCACGCTCTTGAATGTCCGAATACTTAGAGATGAAAACTTCTGTGGTACCACCGTCGGTCATGATCGACAATTCTGTAAATGCTGATGCATATCCCTTAGTAAGCGGATCTCTCGCCCATACCACATCTCCTGTAGTCGCTTCTGCTAATACTTCAAAACAAAATGATGCGGTCTTAATAGGAACTCCGACAGGAGTATTGGATACTGAAGGATAACTAACATCATCGGTTATTGTCATATTGATATATCCAATATTACTGGAGAAATCAAGATTACCATATCCTGAAGCATTAGAATCATGCATCGCTTGGACAACACGTAAGGGGTTGTATACTGATGTCGTGAGTGCAGATAATGCTGATCTTCTATCGAATCGAAGCGCGGCAGCATCGTAGTACAATCTATAATTTTGAGATGATAATCTACCTCTACCCTCTTCTAAGGTAACCTCTATGTTGTAACATATACCTTGATAATCTTTATTGGTAGCCTTGACTAAATCGATCGATGCAACTTGACCAAAAGTCTGTAGGCTTAATGTAAGAAGGGAGAATAGCAGTAGTAGTTGAGTAAGTTTCATATTCAATCTTGGTCTGTGATGTAGACTCTATTCTCAAACGTGGCTTTAGCAAGGTGAGCAAATATAACGATTATTTATAATATGTTAATCCGTATTGAGAATCTTAAGAGATCAATACCACCGCCATTGATCAATCGAGACTATTCCAAAATCAGTAAAAATTATATTAGAAAAACTTATATATATAAAAAATCATCATATATTAGCGGCATGAAAGTACACATGCTCATCATGGTCTTGTGTATTGTTACTTGCTTCGGATGCGATAGCAATACAAAATTGAAATCGCTGAGTAATGAAGAGGTGAATGTCTTCTTGTCACAGATTAATGAAGACAGTGCAGTATTCACTCAAAAGGATATTTCATTTGATTCGATCGTAACATTAGCTGGTCTTAGGATCTTAGGTGATAGTTCTGAAAGAATCAAATTCAAAATATTCTTTTTCGGAGACTACTGCCGAGGTTATTATAATCTCGCTGATGTTGATGATAAGAATCTTCAGTTTTTTGGTCAGAAAGTAGAGGGTACTTGGACACTTAAGTGTGTAACTAAGCTCAACATGACTGAAGCTGACGGATATGTCATACTCTCAGATAATAACAATGGCCTATGGTCCAATGGAAATGTGAATTTTCAGCAAGGAACATTGTCTATAACAAAACAAAGCACAGATTATACAGACTTAAAAGTCTGGTAATTCATAAAGATTTAAACTTGGGTTGGTTGGTCTATTATAAGGGTCGGAATTAGTTTCGACCCTTTTTTATTGCTCTACAAACGGATCCCCACTTCTGCTCTCTACCCTCTTCTTGATCAATGGATATATCATAACGATCAAAAATATCAATGCAACTCCCATATAGAACTTTGCCGTAAGGTCCTGATGATCGTTAAGTAATAAGAATGCCAATAGAATCCCATAAACAGGCTCGAGATTAATCACAAGATTAGAAGCAAAGGCTGACAAATGTTCATAAGCTCTTAGGTGCAGAATGTATGGTACAACAGTACATAACAAGGCAAGAACCACTAATAGTCCCCAGTCATAGGAAGTCGGTTCCATGGTTACCGTAGTATTGGTGAGTATCATCCCAAGAACAACCAGAGATAAGAATAACCACGCTCCTATCATCTCCAAAGTGGTAATTACTTCTGGTGTTGTCTTATTAAAAAGTTGCTTGTTAAATACAGCGAAGAGTGCTGCGAGCAAAGCAGATATAATACCGACCCAAAATCCAAACATCATACCTGGTGCTAATCCTTGAGTAGTCAGAAATATGCCTGGTATAACGAGCAAACCAAAAAGTACATCAAGCCAACTAACAGGCTTGCGACTAATAGTTGGCTCTATGAACGCCGTAAATAAGGTTGTCGTCGACATACAAATCAAGGCTACCGAAGCATTGGCTAACTTAATCGCTCCGTAAAAACATATCCAATGTAGTCCCACTATCGCACCGATCACAAGAAACTTGATGATATCTCGACGACTCAGAGCTCTTATGGTAGCGATAACCCGAGGAAGAAAAATCATCATCAGAGATGTTAGTGCTACTCGCCACCAAACCAAGCTTGTCGCAGATAACGAGATCAGATCTCCCAGTATAGCAGTGAAGCTCCACAGGATAACCGAGACATGCATAATCAGATATGAATATGAGGTTGGAGTTAACTTAATCAGGGTAGATAATATTTAAGTAAGATTAGTCAAGTAATAAATATCGAATGTAGAACTACCTAACCGAGATTAACCTGTCTGAAAATGACTTTTTCTAATTACTTTCGTCTCAACAATCAGAATCGAACTCATGAAGATATCAATAGGAGATAAAGCACCAAGTTTCAGCCTAAGAGCTACAGACAAAAGCGAAGTAAGCCTCGCAGACTTTCAAGGAAAGAATGTAGTACTCTTATTTTTTCCATTAGCATTCACAGGCGTCTGCACAACTGAGCTATGTTCAGTAAGAGATAGCATGAAGCAGTATGAATCTCTCAATGCAGAAGTATTGGGTATATCCGTTGACTCACTCTTCACATTGGAGAAGTTCAAAGAGATCGAAAAATATAATTTTACGCTTATCAGTGATTTTAACAAAGAAGTTTCTCGTGCATATGGTGCTCTATATGAAGACTTCGTCCTTGATATGAAGGGAGTTTCTAAGCGTGCAGCATTTGTTATTGACTCGAAGGGTACAATTAGGTATGCAGAAGTCTTGGAAGATGCCGGACAACAACCTAATTTTGCAGCCCTTTTGGAGACACTCAATGGATTGTCTTAATCGCTAATAGAACAAGATACACACATGAATAAATTTGACGCAAGTCACTTTGATACAGATGAAATGATAGCTACAGACGAAGTAGAGATCATTGACAAGTCAGAATTGATAGTCTATAATGACGATCACAACACTTTTGATTGGGTTATCAAATCCTTTATCGAAGTATGCAATCATACATTTGAGCAATCGGAACAACTCTCTTTAATCGTACACTACAAGGGGAAGGCAACAGTTAAAACTGGACCTTTCATAGAGTTGAAGCCGCTTAAAGATGCTCTTGTTGATAGAGGGCTATCTGCTGTTATCGAGTCTTATCAAGAAAAGCATTAGTCCTAATCCTCGAATTCTACTTTGTACTTCCCGCATCCGCTCTTAGCAAATGATGATGGCCTGATAGCAATTGGGGGTGATCTTAATCCTGAGAGATTGGTATTTGGTTATCGCCATGGTATATTCCCGTGGTACAATGAACCTCCCATCTGTTGGTATCATACATGGCCAAGAGCCGTAATCACCCCAGAGTGTCTCAAGATTAGCAAAACGATGAGACGCCTTATCAAGCAGAGGCCGTGGAGAGTTACTTCTAATCAAGCATTTGATCAGGTTATTGATGCTTGTGCCAATGTCAGCAGAGAGGGACAAGACGGAACATGGATTAACGAAGAAATCTTGGCTTCGTATACCATTCTTAACCAACAAGGGCATGCACATAGTGTAGAGGTCTGGGAAGAAGATCAACTTGTAGCAGGGCTATATGGGGTTATATCTGGAAGTATATTCTGCGGAGAATCTATGTTCTCTACTGTCTCCAATGGTTCTAAGTATGGGTTCATACTATTTGCCCAATATCTCTTTTCAATAGGTTGCACACTCATTGATTGTCAGCAAGACACAGATCATATGCGAACACTGGGCACGAACTTACTTGACAGAGAAGAATTCTGGAGCGAGTTACAGGCTAATATGTTTGTAGGAAACTTAGCCATAGATTTTTCTTGGCCACCAGATCAAGTTATAGAATAACAATCTGGTTTTCGCCTATCACTATTTTATCTCCAATTACAATCTTACGTCTTAGACGGTGCTCTACTTCTTCGTTGACGACTACTTGTCCTTCTGAGATCAGCATCTTCGCCTCACCTCCAGAGTATACTGTACCCGTAGCCTTCAATAATTGATTCAACTGGATGTAAGGAGACCCATCTAACTTAAATTCTTGCATGGGCCAAAAATATAACAAGTTATAATGTAATATCAGCCAAGATCTACACTTATCAAATCAAGTAAGTCACTTGTATATTATACACCAACATTGAGCAACACTTAGAATACCTTGCAATCAAGGAATGCTTTCTTCTCAAGAAAAAAGATATAACAACGCAGTTCTCATCTTATTAGAACAGTTTCCTCAATACCGTTAGGAAGCTCCTTAAAGGGGCTTCCTTTTTTCTACATAAGATCTATTTTACATTGAGATATATCTTCCTCTTTATATCACTAATATCTATCTGTGGCTGCAGCTATATATATGACTATACCTACAAGATTATTAACAATTCAAATTTTGTGATCACGGTTGAAGTGCAAGGGGATAAAGAAAAAACGATTAATACTATATTTTCAAATGAATCATTAACTATACTCGTTTGTAACCATGGCACTGAAGGACCCGGCGGGCCATTCTTTTCGTCTGTTCGCTTAGACATCAAATCAATCGTAATTACCAATCAATTAAACCATGAGTCACACATGTCTCGACAACCTTCCATATCAATTCATCACACATGACTTTACAAAAACAATTTAGTCAAAATATTTCTAATCAAATTTTATAATCCGTCTATCTTCTTATTTACACATTTGATT
>JAULCF010403321.1:0-11588 GCA_032361265.1 Devaleraea mollis | reverse complement strand
CTAATTTCTGCTAAAACGGAAGGGCCTATGATGCGGTCAAAATATATAGGGCTGACGCTTTCTATCCAAAACAGATCGAAGACAAGTGTACCTGATGACCTCTCCGTCCCGGCCCCCGAGTGTACCCCCGCCCGCTGTTCTTGCATTCCCCGCGCCTACGGCGCCTACCTCCCCACACGTCGACGGAGCAGGGACGTGGCCGGACAAGCCATCTTTCAAATTTATGAGCGGCATCCGCGACGAGGCCGAAAGAAAAACGTTTGGCCTTTGGGCATCCGAAGGCACTTCACCGGAAGGCTTCGAATATTTTCTCCATAAGCCCACGGCGACGACGGCGCCCGCCGTCAACAATGAGACGGCGGCACCTACCCACCTCCCGGCTGTACCCCTACAGAAAAAGATGCTCGTCAGTACATCTACTGACGATGCACCGAATACTCCGGACCACACAGACTGTGACGACCTCCTGCGCCCGGTACAGAGGTACAAGACGTATCACCGCGTCCGTCATCATCTTTGGCAAGAGCGCCAGCGGCCGAAGCAGCTCACATTCAAGGCCGCCATGTCCGCGACAGGGCTAGAGTTCTATCTGTTGAGTGGCTGCTACAAGAAAGCGTCCGGCGAGAAGTGGACCTATGCGGCGATTGATGATGAGGAGTTGTTTAAGATGTACCTATCCGGATTCAAGAAGAAGGTGCCGAAAAGACCCTTTTGTTTCTTGTGCGAGCACAGAATCGTGTGGAAAGTACGGGAAACCTGCTGCAACGCGGTGGACAAGCTCGTCACGGCTACGCACCTATCGTTTCGTGACAGGGCCGATTTTTCCGACCAACTCTCGAAGAGTGGCGGGAATTCGGACCTGATCGACTACCTCAGAAAAGTGACGGTCACGAACATCGTTCTTCGCGAGCGTTTTTTCAAAGGCATTGCCGACGAGCTGCCGATGAAAGACGACTTCGAGAAATTTTGTGATTTCCTGCGTGACGAAGCTGATGATATGGACGACAAGGCAATGATTCTTTTCAAGGACATGGTCGCGACCGCGGTAACTACTACCATCGGAAATGGGGAGGATACCGCGGTGGGCGTCAACAAGTTGAGCCACCAGATGGAGGAGGACGCGGTCTCACAATGCCTACGCCTGCGTGGATCCAAGGCCAGGCCCTCTGAGTACCAGGACGCAGGACGCGTACGTGACTCGGGCAGAGGCCTTCGCGTACATTGTGGCCGAGAAGGACGAGAATCTGGCAGAGGAAGAGGAGCCTCCCAGGGGGGAACCCGCGTGCGTCGCATCGAAGGCGAGGCACGCCCGAGACGAAAAGTGCTTTACAAGATTTCGGACTGGTGCCGCGACTCCCTGCTTGAGAATCTGTGCCTAGACCCCAACGATTCTAGGTACCAGTGTGAGTACCATCGCTTCCAAGGACTCGATCCACAGGAGCCACCTCTGTTCATCAGAAAAAAACACATGCCCTGGGCAGTACCACTTTTTCTGTAACTGCCCTAATGCTCCGTACGGCGACGACTTTGCTAACATTTGGAGCTACTGGATCGATGCGGAGGGACGTGCCCAGCAGAAGCAGTGGTATAACCACGCGAAACAATCATGTAAAGACACGGGGGCCTCCGTCTCCGCTGCCTACTACTCTGCCTGAAACAGTAGTTTAGTCGTGCCCAAGTTCTATGGAGCTCTTAACAGTAAATGGACCTTGAGCACGGGCCAACCACGCCCAAGTTCGATGGTCCTCGCAAAGAGCGCATGGACTTGGAGCACGGACAACAAAGTTTGGTCGACTTCAACGAGGAAGGCGATGATTCAGTGGACCTTGACGAGCCCTCGGCGCATACATTCCCCGAGAAGATCGTAGCACGAGTACGCAAGCGTCCCTACTCAAGCACTCGCAAATAGGGCTTGAGTAGCTAAATGCTTAAAACCTTTGTCACAGATAACAAAGGCAAAGGTATTGCAAAAGGGTTTCACAATGAAAAACCAGTCCACAAAAAGACAACAGATGCAATCCAGCCTTCACCTAAGGCAACAGATTTACGGGGCTAACGCGTTCTGTACTATTGATACAGGCTCGGACGTAAATCTTCTTGGTCGCAAACACCTCAAAGTGTTTGTAAAAGCTGGTATCTCTTACACAGCTAAGAATTCAGCAATGCCTTTCACAATGAAAGGTGCGTTCGGTACGGCAAAAGCTACAGCCAAGGAGATAGTCACACTATCTTCCTTGCGTCTTACTACAGCTGACGATCCGGTCGAGTTCAAGAACATAAGCTGTATCTCCATGAGAAAGCTGACGAAATTATTCCCGGTCTACGGTTCACAGATGGAGTTGGTTCTAATATCTACTCTCATCTGGCTGAACACAAGGCGAAACTAGATGGGCTGAACTTCAATTTAAAATATGGAGTTCAGGACGTATCAAGAGTACGGCGGATTCACTCTGCGAATTGGGCCGGCGATTACAACCCAATTCAGATGGATCCGCGCGCGCCTCTTGATGACGCCGACCCATTAGAAGAAGATGCCTCTTGCCGAATTATAGGTCAAGTAGACCCTAAGGAGGAAGGGGTTCTAATTTCTGCTAAAACGGAAGGGCCTATGATGCGGTCAAAATATATAGGGCTGACGCTTTCTATCCAAAACAGATCCCTATGAACGCTGAGGCACAATTAGATTACCTAATAAAGGAATACCGTTCAGTCTTTTCTTTGAATCTAACTGGTAGACCTCCCTGCAACATAGGCCGGCCTAGGGGCCCCATTCGAACTCCTCTCAACGAAGTATTGAAGCCAGTGCAAAGCAGGGCGCGCCGATATCCGCCGCAAAACAAGCTTTTTTGTTGGAAACGTACGCAGGACTTGAAGATGAAAACCTATTCCGCCCCATTCGGAGCTGCGAATGGGTAGCCGCCCCACTTCTCGTCCGTAAGGCTCCACCGGACATGTTGCGCATGACGGTGGAGCTTAAACAGTCAAAATGCAACGATCAAGGACGATAAGCCTATGCCTAATACGGAGACCATGCTCCTCGATGTGCAGAAGCCGCACTCCTTTTCACAAATGGATATGACGCATACTTACCTCCAAGTAAGAATCCATCCAGAGGGCAGGCACAAGCACACCTTCAGAGGAGCGGACTCCCATACCCTGTATGAGCCGCTCCGCTCCCTGCAGGGCAATAAAAATCGGGCATTCATTTGCAGGTGGGAGCAACGGAAGCATTTAAGAATATTTCCAAAAATATTCTCATTTGGCTTGATGATTGGCTCCTCCACGCCACCACTTTCGCCGAGCACATGGAATTAATGGAAAATTCCTTGGGCTGTGCCGAGATTGGAACTTCATTCAATCCCTGGTAAGTGCTCTCTCGTAACACAAAAGGCAAAGTGGCGCGGCAGGATCGTTACGGCGGCAGGTATCACGCTATATCTCTGCCTTATCGAAGGCTTACTCTACATGCAGAGGCCTGAGATGTCCGGAGATCTGCAGCAGTTTATCTGCGCGATAAATTGGATGCGCAAGGGTATCTCGGAGTACAAGAAAGAATGTTGGTCCGTTGCAAAACCTGCTCTTGACCTCAACAAAAAGGTATGGTTCCAAAGAATGCGCTAGAGAAAGTGAAGCTGGGATCTCACATATGAACCCCAAAACTTTACAAGCTCTATGAGGATTTCAGGCAGCTCATCGAATAGCGAGTCACGCTCGGCCACTTGGTTCCTGAAAAGCAGCTGTGAATGAACACCGATGTTTCAGAACATTACTGACGCGGTGTTCTCACACAAATCCCACACGAGGAGGCGGCTAAGCCTCAAGCAGAGCCACGAACAACTAGCCTTTATCAGCTGCGCCTTTACATGCGCCATTTCACGGTGGTATATCTGTGAGAAAGAGGCGTTTGCCATGGTCTACTCCATGTTACAGACGGACTACTACACCGCCTGCGACGAGACGAACATCTACACAGATCACCGCAACCTCATCTTTATCTTCGACCCTTTGAAAAGTCATCCAAATAGGCCCGCGTATTTGGTTTCTAAGATAAAGCGCTGGGCACTCATACTCTCTCAGTTCGAGTATGTAGTGTGCCGCGTGCCTGGGGAGTTTAACTACTTCCCAAATTTTATGGCACGCTGGGGCGCTACTTCTCAAGTGTGCAGAATCTACGTGCCGATTCCGGACGTAGACTCCAATCCGTATAAAAAAGACGCGGTTTTGGGCAAGATCAAAGAAGCCTAAAACACTCTGTCACTGGCTGAGGCAACCTCACTCACTGTCGACAGCAATGAATCTCACGGATGCCTGCTTCTAGATGGCAAGATCTATTTGAACAAAACGGCGACGCAAATCAAAAACGATTTGATCATCATGAGCCACTGTGGCCAGACAGGACACAGGGGCCAAGCCGTCACCTTAAACCGCGTGAAAGAAAACTTTACGTGGACAGGTACTGCCGATGACATCAAGACATTTGTTAACAAATGCTTGCACTTTCAATCGACTAAATGGCCAATACGCGTCACTCACGAGCAAGCTCACATGCTGCACGCAGGCAAGCCTAACGAAATCCTGCCTTTCGATTACTTCTACATGTCAGAGGGCGAACAAAACTGGATGTACATTCTTATCCTTAAGGATGACCTAGGCTGTTTTTTTGGCTCGTCAAAACCCGCACCTGTGACAGGGACAGTGCGGTGGAATCTCTGAAGGATTGTATTGGCAACTTCATAGCTCCTAAGACATGGGTCTCAGACCAGGGTAGTCACTTTAAAAACGAAATTATGGCAAAGCTCGCGGGTTTACTCGGCATGAGGAAACACTTCACCTCATCCTATCATTTTGAAAGCAATGGGACGGTTTAAGTGGTGTGCCGTGTGACTATCCGCCCCTTTCGGGCGCTGCTATCCGAAAGACAACTTGGGCCAAATGTCTGGCCGAAGTTTAATAACATTATCCAAAGTGTTTTGATCAAATCCAAGACCTCCAATCTGGGATTCCTTGCTACTGCGGTGAGAAAAGTTGTTTCAGCCGATAACATAGCGCTTTGGGCTTCTTTATTAATCTTGCCCAACATTGTGTCTTTGTCAAGCGTCTGGGATTCTACAGCTGAGATTGGCACGTAGAGTCGGCGTACTTTTGGAGTAACGCCCCAGCATGAAATAAGTGATGGGAAGTAGTTAAACTCACCAGGCACATGGCTCACTACATACTCAAACTGATAAATTATGAGTGCCCAGCGCTGTATCTTAGACACCAAATATGGCCTCATGGATGACTCTTCAAAAGGTCGAATATATAAACGATGTTACGGTGATCTGTGTAGATATTCGTCTCAGCGCATGCGGTGTAGTAGGTCGTCTGTGCCATGGAAATACCATGTCTCCTTTTCACAAATCGACCATCTTGACATGGTGACGGTAAAAGCGCCGCTGACGAAGGCAAGTGGTTCGTGGCTTTGATCTGCTTGAGGTTTTGTCGCATCCTCCTGTGGGATTTTCGTTAGAGCACCGGCCCAGTAATGTTCTGAGGCATTGGTGTTCATGAAAAAGCCTCTTGTCAGGATCCAGCTGGCTAAGCGTGACTCGCTTTGAGACTAGCTTCTTGATATCCTCAAAGAGCTTGTGAATAACTGGGGTGCATATATCGGACCCCAACTTCACGTTCTCCTGCGCATTCTTTTTAGAACCGTACTTTTTTTCAGGTTAACAGTAGGTTTTGCAAGGGACAAACATTTTTTGTTGCTCCGGGAAATGATTGCGCATCCAATTTATTGCGTAGATAAATTGCTGGAGGTCCCCTGCCGTCTCAGACCCCTGCTTAGAGAGCAAACCGTCGATGAGGCGGAGATAGAAGGTGATTCCGGTTGCCGTGACAATTCTGTCTCACCACTTTGCCTTTAGTGTTACGAGATTACATTACACAGTTCATCCCCGATATATACGCACCACTAGGGGAGGACTCCACGGACACAACAGGGCCTCTCTCCGATGCCGACATATCAAAAAATAAGTATCTGCAAATGATTGTCTTAGCGGGCACAGGATAGGCAATAGGACACGTGTACCCAATGAAAACAAAATATGAAGCGGTCGAGGTCAGACACAAATCTCTCGCACGATTACAGCTTGCTTGTTCACGCCCAGTCAAACGCCTCCACAGCGATGGTGCCAACGAACAATACTGCGACAAACTAAAAGAGTTTCTGGACGCACAAGGCTTAATCAAATCAACAACAGCTCCAAGTAGTTCCTCCTCGAATGCCATGGTCCAGTGACGGCTAGGCATTATCTTCGGGTCCGCACATTCATCACTCATTGCTGCTCCTCCTCCACTGAACAAAGCATGGATTTGGTCATTCGCGGCATTAGACGCAATAGACAAAAGCAATTTTCTCTCCTTTCGGAGAGATGGGCAACTGAGTGCGTCTCCAAACACTCAAATGGGACTGCATGGCCATGACACCGATGAAAACGATGGACCAGACAACTTCCTGCCATTCGTCCAAGTAGGTTGGAACGTCAAAACACAGAAGTACAAGAAAAATCTCGACGCAAGAGCACATCCTGCACAATATCTCCGATGTATAGGCAAAGCAAACTATCAAGTCTATCGTAAAGACACAAAGAAAATAACACCAATCAGAACATACGAAATCGTACTGGCATCAACAGAAAAAGATGATGACAAGAAAAACATACCCAGAAAAGCACCTCAAACGAAATCTGATATAAAGACTTCATCGCAGCAAAAAGAATCACACCCATTTCCATCCCCACTCATCGCAAGGCAGCGGTCGACTCCCACAAATCCCAGAAAATGCAAATGAAATGGTCAGAAGCACAAAAGGGGCACACATCGCTACAGAATTCACGCCAATGGAAGCAATACGCAAGTGGGCTGTAGGAAATACTCAATTTTTTTCTAAACCCGACTGGTGAAGACCTTGAAAAAGAGATGAAAAATAAAGGTGCGTCAATATGACCATCGCATATGAAGCAGCCCTACTTCCAAACCAAAAAATAGACGATAAAACTCCGCCACCGCCGGCCCCCAAAACTCTAGAAGAGGCTATTATCTGTTCAGACGCAGCACATTGGGCCAAGGCATGGGACGATGAACTTACGCGACACGACACAGAACTCAATACGTGGACCTATAAGGATCCAATTGCCTCAAACAAGTCAATACCATACGGTATGACATTTAACGCAAAGACAAACATGCATGGTGGTCTAGATAGACACAAATTAAAATGCGCTATAAGGGGCGTTCGTATGAGACCCGGCATAGACTTTGACGAATCTCGAACGACTTCTCATATGCCATCGCAGGCTGGTTGCCGTTTACGCATAGCTGCATGCGTAGCTGAAGGGCATGTCCTAAAATCTTGGGACGTACCCGGAGCCTATCTACGTGCTCCCAAAAACCATAATTTACGAGTGGTCATGAAACAGCCACCAAGATCTAGCGGAACTGAACAAGCACCAGGAAAGTTTTGCGTTATACAACGTGCCATGCCAGGAGGCAAATCTGCCAATCAAGCCTGGATACGTGGCGCGATCATGGTTAAGTAACTGGGGAAGGACAAAAGTACTTGCAGAAACAAGATGTTTTCATACAATGACGGCCAATGGAATAAAACGGATGGAAGCCAATAACGAAGACTTTCTAGTCATCGCGCCAACTTTAGAAGACCTATAAAAACTTGCAAGACCACTCGAGGGTGCCTGGCAAATCAAAAGGAAAACTCTAACACCAGGCAAATCAATCGAAAAAGACGGAAAAAACGAAAAATGTTACGGAATCACCATTCATTTCAGTCACCTTACAGTCACCCTACAGTCACCTTGCAGTCTCACCGGTTGTTACTTACGGTATGATAACCACCGTAAATTATGATCGGTGAATACTTGCAGACCAAGCTTGTCTCGTGAATCCTGTGTTTTCCCTGACAATGGTTCCCTTGCAAACTACAATTGTTCCCTTCCTATGAAAACGACCACAGTAACAACATTATGCGGTTCTTTTCAAACCACATTGGTCCTCTTTCAAACTACAATTGTTCCTTTCCTACGAAAACGACCACAGAAAACAACACTTCACTCACACAATGTCAAACGTCTGCCAAGCGACTGCCAAAGGTCTGCCAAACACTTAGAGGGCTCAGTTCCCCGCTAATACGACCTTAGTCTACAAAGCGGAGGGGATAGTAATTAGTCTCCCTTTTCGGCACCCTTTGGGGTGGTCGACATCACTATATAAAGATAACTGGGTCGAGCAAGTCTTAGAACTTCGCTTCTCCCCAGGAAACCTTCTACCTCCTACTAGGTGAGACAAAAGATAGAAGGGTAGAAGGTTGCCTGGGGAGAAGCAAAGTTCTAAGACTCTTACTCTTCGTAGGCTACGACCTGCTACGTTCCTTAATAAGTAAGTCAAAACCTTTTACAAAAAAGGTCCACCAGATTCGTTCTAGGTCGTCGGCTTAAAAACTACACGACTACCAACAGGTGGAATCAAATCAGCAACCCGAACGCAATTACGAAAATTCTAAAAGAAAAAGGCATAGATGGAAGAAACTCTGCATTCGTGTTTATTCGTGTCTTACGTAATCAATGCTGACCTCACAAAACAGAACTCACACGAACCAGCAGTAGATTAAAAACAAATATGAAAGATGTCGGATCGCTGAGATTCATTTCTGATACAACAACCCATGAATATATACATCTTAGGGGTTTTAGATAGATACTTACAATATCTTTGTCAACAACATGTTGACGCACTCAAAACAATTTATCAATTTCTATCATTACGCGTCAATGAAGGGCCTGTATACGAAAATAAGGGTCCCCTTGATCTCGTGGCGTACACAGAGAGCGACTACGCTGCAGGCAAAGATCCCAGGAGATCGGTTTCGGGAAGTACTGTGAAGGCCAATCAAATGTCAATATTATGAATGTCAAGTCTGCAATACACGGTATCACACAGCAGTACCGAATCGGAATACATCAGTGCCGGTACCCGTGCTAGAGCACCCACATGGCTATCATCACTAGCGACTGAACTAAAACTTCCAATGAAAAAAAAACTAGTTTAAGAATAGACAATAAGCCCTCATCCAAGTATCATAACGGCGAAATAATTCAAAACAGCAATTATCTACACCTACTAGCTAGTAGACAATAAGGGAGCATTCGATATCTCACATAGCTATGGACCATCGAAAAGAATAGAGCACCTGGACGTAAGGCATCACTACATACACCCACAGATCAAACAAGGTGTAGTAATGACACTCAGTGTCAGACTTACTACACCTTGTTTGATCTGTGACCAGGCTGGTACCGACTACAGAGCAAGGAGTAGAGTTTTTAACAGGGCCGGTTGGAAGAAAACTTTTCAAACAAGGAATGGCAACTATCGGTTTCCCAGCAAAAGAATTATGAGTCACGAATTGGGGGGCGTGTCATACTTTCTCTTTTTTCTTTCTGTTACAATTCATGCTCAAATCTCATACCGATCAATATCATACTTTCTCTCTGCCATACTTTCTCTTGTACACTATAATTCTAGTGTCACTACTATGGGTCATGTTCGAGGTAGAAGCGAAGTATATACCGGCAGTATCTCTAGTTTTTGTATCTAGAACAGTATATAAGGATTAATATCATGACCTATCATCGATAATAAAACCATCGAGTCATTCACTCTCACATACAGTCGGTTTTTTCTCGAGGGTTAACCCTCTATAAAATGCCGACTGCACTCGTCAGAGGCCTCAAAAGAGTACTCTCTGAAGACTACTTCTAAGCGGGCTCTCTCTCAAGAGAATTTTATACTTTTGGTGGTCTAGCTAGCACCCGAATTTGAGGGTGCTAGCAGAGTAAATGAGGTCCTGAAAGGGGTCCTGGACCTTATCATACGCGCGTTCGCGGACTGGAGGTAAACACGGATGCCCTGTAGAGATATGCGCTTGCACAAGCCTACCGACATGGGTTGTCGGCTGGCGTGGCGCTCTGCCAAGAGTTGCACGAGCGAGAGACCATCTTTGCCCAACCCGCCATAGGTGTCGAGACCGAAGGCCCTGAATTCGAAGTCGGGCTTCCACGCTTCTTTTCCTTCTCCGAAAAGCGCCGCGCTGACATCGGCGACGCGAGTAGCGAACTCGGTGTGCTTTCCGTCTTCCGCGCACGTCGCGGCCGACTTTCCACCGCTTAGAATGCCGTGGTGTCGGTTGTGGTGACGGTGACTTCGATGGAAAGTGCCGTTGCGTCGGCTGCGGTCTTGCTTCAGGCGAGCGCCGAATTGATGTAGACATCTATGGGGCAGTGGAAGTTGCGCATGCCGTGCGTGAGTGGAAGTTGCGCATGCCGTGCGTGTCTAGGACGAGGTGTACGGGTTCTATGGTGGAGGGGACTGTGCGTTGGGGTCTGTGGTGGCGTGGATATGGTCTCGGATGCCGTTGTGGCGGTCTTTGCACGAGACAGCGCCTGCAGCGGCGATATTCTGGCATCTCAGGTGATAGTCGCCAAACTTTTAGACAGGAAGGCTGCACGCGTAGTATGGGAGAGAGTCGTCGGTTAAAGGAAGGCGTAAGCGGCGTCCGACGCTTATCTGGAAGTCGTCGCTGCGCATGCGGTCGTTGGCGACTGGGGCGAGAATCCAGGCAGAGGCGCCCTCGGCGGAAATTTCCCTGCTTCTGCTTGCGCGTTCTATGCTTTCGCTGGTGAGAGACTGCAGAGGCGCGTCGTTGGACGGCCATAAATCCGAGGCGCGACGATCATGTACATGTGCCATCAGGAGTTTTTGTGTTTTGCCATAACTTCGGTCCATGATGATCGTCGCGCTCCAGGGCTCTCTCTCTCGAGAGATATTCTTCTATACTTCGAACTACTCTTCCAAGTTTCTCGGATTAGTGCTACTGTAAGTTTTGTGGTGCTCAAATTTGGCATCACTTTCGTGTTATTTTTCGAGCACAGTTGTAAAAAAGGGCTGAAATAGTCCTCGGAAATTCAGACCGCCGATAACAATTCCAATCGGCGGGGCGCGCTCCTACCATCATCTCTTCGCGCCCGACGATCAACCACATTATAGCGTGACAGAGAAGCAGGGCGCGATGCAATATAATTCGTTGCCGCGCCGCCGAAAGACTTGTCCTTCCCTCCATTTCGAAGCTCTTCGCGCGCGACCGCGAAGTCGTCGGGGCGGGGACGCGTTATACCGCATCGTCTTACCGTCGACCACCGCCTCGCGACTCGCTGCTCTGTCACGCAATTGTGTGGCTGAACGGCGGGGTGCGAAGAGATGATGGTAGGAGCGCGCCCCGCCGGCTGGAATTGTTGACCTCGGTCTGAATTTCCGAGAACTGTTTCAGCCCTTTTCTACAACTGTGCACGCAAGAAGGCACGAAAAGGATACCAAATTTGAGTACCGCAAAACTTACAGTAGTACTCTACCGAGTTTCTCGGAAGAGTACTTTGAAATACTCTTCAGAGTGTACTCGTCCGTGAAAAGCATTACTTTACTAAAACTCGCAGCTCACTCCAGATGGAGCAAGTAAGGTTAGGTATCTCTTAGTGACG
>JAULCF010402210.1:0-11589 GCA_032361265.1 Devaleraea mollis | reverse complement strand
CGGTCGCGTGCTCGATACGAAGAGGCTCCAATATCAAACGAGCGGTGACGATCGATGCGTCGCCGGTCATGATCAGCCCTCAGCGGGCACGGGGTGCATCTCGCCATCGAGGCCGAGGAACGTCGTGCCGTCAGCCGCGTAGAAGGTCGACGACGCACTCGAACGAAGCACCTCGAGCATCGCAGGAACGTCGCCACCTTCTGCTTCGATCTTTGCAATGACACGATCCGGCCCGATCGTGTCGAGCAGCTCGAACGGGCCTTGCGCCCAGTTGAAACCCCAGCGGATCGCTCGGTCGATGTTCACCAGATCATCGGAGATCTCCGGGACCAGGTCTGCTGCGTAGCGAAGAGTTCCGCCGAAAATCTGCCAGGCGAGTTCGCCGTGCATCGTGTCTTCGAACATCACCGCACCAAGGTCAGCGGGAACACCGTCGAGATCGGGGGCCACGGCCTCGCGCCACTCCAGCTCGTTGAGGTCGTAGGTCTCACGACGCTTGGAACCGTCGTCGAGCTTCACCATCCGGCCGAAGCCTCCGAGCTCGCGTGCCTTTCGACCGAGCTGACCCCGCTCGAGCATCTTCTGCTCGATCTCGGGGAACTCGGTGTAGGAGCGACCGATGTCATCAGCGGGAAGGTTGACCGCGAGGTTCTTGCCGACGAGGTCCATCACGTCGAGACCGATCAGATCGATCAGTCCGTAGAGACCGGTCGGGGGAAGGCCGACGGGCTTCCCGAGCACGGCATCGATGGTTTCCTGCTTCATGCCATTCATCAAGAACGGCTTGGACATGTGCAGGCCAGACAGCATGAAGAAGCAACCAATGCGATTGCCGATGAAGTTGACCGTGTCCTTGGCGTTGACCACACCCTTCCCGAGCTTGGCTGCGCCGAAGTCGGCAAAGGCTGCGACGACGTCATCGGTGGTGTCTTCACCAGGCACGAGCTCGAAGAGCCGCATCACCTTCACGGGATTGAAGAAATGTGTGATGGCGATGTCTGACCGGAGACGATCGGGCAGACCGGCACTGATGTCGCTCAGTGGAATACCCGAGGTGTTCGAGCTGATGACCGAGCCCTCCTTGCGGAGCGGCTCCACTTTCTCGAACAGTCCTCGCTTGGTTTCGAGATCCTCGACGATTGCTTCGCAGATCCAGTCGTAGTCGGCGATCTTGTCGAGGTCGGCGTCGAACGTGCCGGTCTCGACGAGGTGGCGATCCCCCTCGTCGACGATGGCGAGGCCTCGCTCCACCGCTTCGGTGGAGATGTCGAGCATCAACACTCGACACCCGGCGGCGGCACTGGCGGCGGCAATGCCGGCGCCCATGGTCCCGCATCCCAATACAGCAACAGACTCGATCGATCGGCTCACGGCAGCTCTCCTTGGCTTCGAAACGGCCGCCAGTGTGCCGCGACCTGTTCCTCGGTGCGACAGATGGATGAACAAGCCCGGAACGAGTCATGACTTTTGGTATCGCTCGGGCCCGGTCTCGGTTCCTTCTCACATCACCGCCCATCACGGGTGGAACCCAATCCCCCAACAGAAGGTCCTTGCAATGAAGAACTCGAACAAGATCACCAAATTGACCGCACTTCTCCTCGGCCTCGCCCTCACCGCAGCCGCCTGCGCTTCCGACGACGATGTCGCCGTCGAGGCACCGTCCGCTCAGACCGAAGACGCTGGCGACGAGGCAATGGAAGACGAAGAAGCCATGGAAGACGACGAGGCGATGGAAGACGACGCCATGGAAGACGACGAGGCGATGGAAGACGACGCCATGGAAGACGGCGACGCGATGGAGGACGACGCCATGGAAGACGGCGACGCGATGAGCGAAGGTCGCCCCGTCATCAACATCGAGTTCGAGGGTCTCGAGCCGCTGGGCGACGACTTCGAATACGAGCTCTGGACGATCGTTGACGGCGCTCCCGTCACCGGTGGTGTCTTCGACATCGACGACAGCGGCGAGGTCGCCATCTCCAGCGACCAGGCCCACCTCTACGGCCACGAAGGTGCGACCGACGTCGTCATCTCGATCGAGCCTGCCGACGATCCCGACCCCGCTCCTGCTGCGCCGAAGCCTCTTGGCGGCGCCATCGCCGACGACGGTTCATTCGTTCTCGACACCACCCATCCCGCCACACTCGGCACCGACTTCAGCGACGCTGCCGGCCAGTTCATTCTCGGTACGCCCTCTGACGGGGCCGACAACAACGAGCTCTCCGGCCTGTGGTTCCTTCAGGTCCCTGGACCAGAAGCCAGCTTGATGCTGCCCGAACTGCCCGAGGGCTGGGTCTATGAGGGATGGGCCGTCGTTGACGGAGTCCCGATCTCGACTGGCACCTTCACCGATGGTGGAGCCGCCGACGACTTCAGCGGATTCAGCGGCAGCGAGCCGGTGCCCGCCTACCCCGGTGAGGACTTCCTGGTCAACGCACCAGACGGCCTCAGCTTCCCCCTCGACCTCAGCGGCGGCACCGCAGTCATCAGCGTCGAACCAGCAGATGACAACTCCCCTGCCCCGTTCGCTCTGAAGCCTCTTGTCGGCGACATCCCCGCCGATGCCGAGTCCTTCACGAACTACGACCTCGGCGCTGGCCCGGCACCGTTCTCCGCCACCGGATCCCAGGTCTGAGTATTCGCATCCGGCGTTCACATATGTGAGCTGAGGCTTCCCCTGTCTCCGCTCCGCACATCAGTCCCCGAGGCATCAGCCTCGGGGACTTCTGCGGTCTCATGCGCGACGATGACCCCATGACCGCCGAGTACCTCCACCCCTACCCGAGCGCAGAGACCCGGGCCGAGCATCCGTTCGAACCGCTGGAGTTCCACCGTCTCGATGAGCCCACGATGCTGCGGCGGTCCGCTGGGTTCTACGAAGAGATGGATCGACGCCGCAGCGTTCGCATGTTGTCAGACGAGCCCGTGCCGCTCGAGCTGATCGAGAACGCAATCCGCACCGCTTCGACCGCACCATCGGGCGCCCACCTCCAACCGTGGCGGTTCGTCGTGATCGGCAATCCTGCAGTCAAGAAGCAGATCCGCGAGGCGGCCGAAGAAGAGGAGCGGGTGAACTACCTCGAGAACCGGATGAACGAGCAGTGGCAGGAAACGCTCGCTCCGATCGGCACCGACCACCACAAGGAATTCCTCGAGATCGCTCCCTGGATCGTGGTGCTCTTCGAAGAGCGTTTCCGTCTCGACGAAGACGGCTCGAAGCGCAACAACTACTACGTGAAGGAGAGCTGCGGCATCGCCGCCGGGCTGTTCATCGCCGCTCTACACCACGCCGGTCTGACAACCCTGACGCACACGCCATCGCCGATGGCGTTTCTCACCAAAGTGCTCGAGCGGCCCCACAACGAGCGACCGTTCGTGCTCTTCCCCATCGGCTATCCACTGGATGGTGTGCTGGTTCCCTCACTCGAGCGCAAGCCGCTCAACGACGTGATGACCCTGATCGACTGACCCGGCCGCGTGCCTGCCAAACCCCGGGTTTGGGGCCATCAGATTCGATAGCCACAGCCCCTGGTTCATCAGCTGACCGGCAACGTGCCCGTGCGTTCGATGTACTCCGGCGACTCGCTGAAGCCCACCATCACTTGACCCCGCGTCCGATTCCCATCATCCAACTCACCAGTCCAGAACTCCACCCCATCACCCTCGCCGGAACGGCCGAGGACGTTCGCATAGACAAGCTCGACGAACTCACGATTGCTCAGCGACCCGTAGGTGTCAGCGAACTCTTGGGAGCCAGCGAACGAGTCAGACACCTCGTCCAACGACGCTCCACCAACCAATCGACGCACCCAGAAACACGAACCACCGGCGTCGGGAGCACGATCGAAATACGCCTTGTAGAGCCGGTAGACCTCGCCGGTCTCGTCATCGTGTGGGGCAACCGTGCCGGTGCGATCGAGGTTCTCACCGCTCTCGGAGAACTCGAGCATCACCGAGCCCCGAGTACGTTCACCCGCCTCCAACTGCGAGGTCCAAAACACACGACCCTCGTCTTCCCCGAGGCGTCCGAGCACGTTGGTGTAGACCAGGTCGACAAAGGCCGCTTCGGACAGATCTCCGTAGAGATCCTCGAATTCGGGAGCTCCAGCGAATTGGGCAGAGATTGCTTCGAGCGACTCGCCGCTGGCCCGCTGTTCGCGCCAGAACGCAAGCCCACCAGCGTCGGGGGCCCGCAAGTAATAGGCCTCGTACAGACGTGAGATCTGATCGTCGAGTGCGTTCTCCGACACCACGGGGCCGAGGTCCGGGGTCAGCCCGATCATGAAGGCCTGGTTCGAATCGATGCCGACAGGACCGGCAACGGTGACGTCTCCGTTGGTGTTCACCACGACCGGCACGGGAATCGCTGCGGTGCCGGGCGCCGCTCCCCGAGCCGAGATCGAGAACGTTCCCTCTGACCCCAACGTGCCGATCGCCAGGTCGATGTCGGATTCGACATCGGCGCTCATGAAGCTGACCACACCTCGATCGGGCAACAGGCCGATGGGGAGGGCGTTCGTCCCTGAACGAACCAGCTCGCTTCCATCAGGCCGGGGTGGGAAGTCCAGATTTCGCGGGCGTTCCGGGCCGAACTCGAGCGAGAACATCTCTCCGATGTCGCCTTCGCCATTCAGCACACCAACAGCGGTGACCACACCATTCGTTTCGGTGAGCGCCGAGAACGCCCCTTCGATCGGGTAGGGCCAGTAGGCCTGCACGTCTTGATCCCCGTCCCACAGCAATGGATGCGTCGTCCCATCGAAGTCGAGGGCTCCACCCATCCAGCCGGACGGGTCAATCGCCGCGATGTAGGCGGAATCGCTGCCCTCGACCCGGCGGAAGTCGTTTCGCGTGACTGCGCCGTCCGAGGAGATCCTGACGTGCGAGATCCCGATGTAGCTGTTCGAACTGATCGTGTGGCCGAGCACGACATCTGACCCGTCGGCCACCATCGCCCCCACCGAGTCGAACCGGAGACCGCTGCCGAAGTTGGCATCGAGTTCGATCAACGGCACCGAGATGTCGAGTTCGCCCGCTGGTGTCAGTCGACGAATCTGGCGAACGTTGGTGTAAGAATTGCGAGCGATCCAGACCCGCCCGACATCGTCGACGGCAAGCACTCGGCCCGTGGCGCTGAACATCTGACCGGGCAGGTCCACGGACCCGTCAGTTCCGAACGCAGTGTCGAGCTGACCGTCCGGGAGGAACCGACGGACTCGATCGAGGGCGTAACTGTCGTCGACCACGAGCGTGTTGATCGTGTAGAGCCGACCCGATGGGTCCAAGGTCATTCGGTCGAGCTGGTACCTGTCATCGACAGCGTCGGTCAGAGCGAAACCCGCTGCGCCGAGCGCAGGGTCGAAGGTGCAGCTCGCCGGCGGGGTGACGGCGACAGCAGACGGCACGCTGACCAGCGTCGCGAGCAACATTGACATGACGATCAGAATTCGCTTCACCGTTCGAAGGTACTTGGCCACGAATCAACAGGTGTGGACGTCGACACTCGGCCCACCGGGGAGCTCTATGGGTCCGCGGCCCAGCCGTTGCTGGCCAGCAAGATGGAGCCATGGCTGACAGCGGCGAAACCGACGGCAATCCCATCCACCGGTGGATATTGATCGCCGTTCGCGTCGGCCTCGTGATCGCGCTCGCCATCTCGGTGTCGTTCCCCGAGTGGGAACAGTTCGCCGGCAAGGGCATGGCGTTCCGGGCGCCCTTCTACCTGTTGCCCACGATCGTGGTGCCGATCGTGTGGCGCATGCGCGGGTCACACCCCGCCTACCCCTATCTCGTCGACGCCCTGGTCGTCGCTCCGTTCCTGCTCGACACCCTCGGCAATGTGTTGAACTTCTACAACAACTTCGACCGGACCGATGACGTACTCCACTTCTTCAACTGGGTGCTGCTCATGGGTGGCGTCACACTCGGCTTCGCCAGACTCGAACTCGGCCGCCTCAACGCCTGGACACTCAGCTGGGGCCTCGGCGGTCTCGCAATCATCTGGTGGGAAGCAGCAGAGTTCATCGTGCAGGAGCTCGGCACCGCCGGCCTCGGCCTCACCTACGAAGACACGATCGGCGACCTGTTGCTGTCGAGCACGGGCGGCGGTGTGGGCGCAGCGATTGCGATTGCTCTGGTCTGGCCGAAGGGTGACGAGCGGACAGATACAGCGTCCGCGAACTGACCTGCCCGTGCATTCTCTGCTGGAGCACCTCGTCTGCACACCGAGGATCTAGGGTCCGTGCCCATGACGCAGATCTTCGACCTCTCATCGGCTGTCGTTGACCAGCTCGCCGAGATCAACCCTGAACTCTCCACGTTTCTCGGAGCGCCAGGACGGGACCATCTGTGGGGCGATGCCAGCCCGGCCAGCTTCGAAGCGGCAACCCTCTTTTGGGAGCGCATCATCGCCGAGGCGCAGGCGTGTGAACTGACGAGTCGGGATGACGAGGTCGCCCAGGCGGTGCTCATCGCCGAGGCGGAACACGACCTCAAACAGATCGCCTCCGGACATCACTTCTCGGATTTGAACAACATCGTGTCGCCGTGGCAAGCCATGCGCGACATCTTCGACTCGATGCCGGACCACACCGTCGAGGCGTGGGAGAACATCGGCGAACGTCTTCGCACGATCGATCAGCCACTCGCTGGTTATCAGGCCTGTCTCGCCGCCGGCATCGAGCGTGGGTCCGTCGCTGCGGCCCGCCAGGTCACCACCGCCATCGAGCAAGGGCGAGATGCCGCCGGGTCGAACTCTGGGCTGCACGTGCTTCTCGACCGCTACGACGCGGCGAGTGAAGCGAACCCCGCCATCGCTGCTGACCTTCGTGTCGACATCGCCAACGCCATCGATGCGGCGAAGACATCCATCAGCGCCGCAACTGATTGGCTCGAACAGACCTACCTTCCGGCGGCTCCGAGTACTGACGGCGTCGGCCGTGAGCGATACCTGGCGTCGGCCGAACACTTCCTCGGCGAGCCTGTCGATCCAGACAAGTTGTACGCATGGGGCTGGTCAGAGCTGCGGCGTCTCAGCGCAAAGATGGGCGAGTTGTGCGCCTCGATCGATGCAACGGTTCCCACAAGCGAGGTCATCGAACGTCTCCACCACGATCCAGCGGTCGGGGTCGAAGGAGCAGACGCATTCATTGCCGTCATGCTCGAACGGCAACAGACCGCCCTGCGAGAACTCGACGGCAGCCACTTCGATGTCCCAGAAGAGATCCGAGCGATCGAGGTCAAGGCCGCTCCTCCTGGTGGAGCCCTCGCCCCGTATTACTCGCCACCTTCAGAAGACTTCAGTCGTCCAGGTTGTGTCCGCTACCCCATTGGCGACCGGACGTTCTTCCCTCTGTATGAAGAGGTCACGACCGCATACCACGAAGGATTCCCCGGCCATCATCTGCAGGTCGGTTGGCAAGCAGCGATGGGCGAACGTCTCTCTCGCTTCCACCGATTGCTCGTGTGGCACCCAGGCTCGGGCGAAGGTTGGGCGCTGTACGCCGAACACTTCATGGGCGAGTTGGGCTATCTCGAAGAAACAGCGTTCGAAGTCGGGCTCGTTGCGTCTCAGCTCTTCCGGTCCGTCCGAGTCGTGATCGACATCGGTTGGCATTGTGGGCTGACCATCCCGACCGATCAGCCCTTTCATCCTGGTGAGGCGTGGACCTTCGAACTGGTCACCGAAGCACTGCAGACCGTGGCGTTCGTTCCCGCCGATCTCGCCGACTCCGAAGCGGTCCGCTACGCCGGCTGGCCGGGTCAGGCCATCAGCTACAAGGTCGGCGAGCGAGCGATCCTCGACTTGCGCAAGGAGCTCTCTCGATCCGAGGACTTCGACCTCAAGGAGTTCCACGCCAAGCTTCTCTCCGTGGGTTCGATTGGTCTCGACCTCATGCGAGACCTCGTTCGCTCGGCATGAGCGACATCACGCTCACCGGAGCCGACGATGTTCGGGCTGCGCTGACGAGCGAGAAACTCACCACTCCGACAACACCTGCATCGCTTCGCAGCGGATCAACGGCTGCGCTTCGCTACGACATGGCGAGATTCACCGACGGCGACGCCCACAACAACCCACGGGCCGCAGTTGAACGCGCCATCGCCCGGATCGATCCGGCCGACCTGGCGAGGACCGCCGAGCAACGAACCCGTCCGTGGATTGCCGACACCTTTGATGCTCGCAAGCTGGCATTTGCGGTCCCGACCGAATCCCTGGCGCTCGCTCTCGGTGTCGTCGACGCCGATCTCGGCTCGGTGCTGGCCGACGTCGAAGCGGTCGTGCGAACGATTGGCCGGGGCGAGGCCGTCACCATCGAGACCGACGCTGCGGCCAATCGCCTCACCAGACGCTTCACGCAACACCCCGATGGAGCGGTCGCAGCAGTTTCCCTGCTGTACCAAGTCTTCGACTCGAGCGCAGCACTGTTCTCGGTCTCCCTCACCGCACAACGGACCGGCCAGCCGAGACGCAACGCGCTCACCAAGACAGTTCGCCGAGCCACCGCTGACCTCACGATCGGCACCACGAACATCACGACCGGCACCTACGTCGCTGTCTCGCTCGAGGTCGACGGGCTCGAGTTCGGGGCGGGCCGACACCAGTGTCCGGGCGAAACACTCGGTCGCGCGATCGTCGATGGAATGCTGCTGGCCCTCACCGATGCCGAACTCGTACTGAGCGACGTCGAGTTCGGCGACGACGGGCGCCCCACGGCGTTGCCGATGCGTTCGTCCTGATCGAGACACCGCCTGAGTTGATGGAAGACTGACGCGATGGGCGAGCGGTACGTCACGAGATTGAAGCGGTTCGAGCTCGGCGACTTTCCCATGACCTGCGTGCGCTCGGGGCTACCCGCCACCAAACTCGTCTCGGTCGAGGCCCGGCGCATCAACAACTGGCCGTGGTTCCTGCTGCCGATCACCGCGATCGGCTTCCTTCTCGCCGAGTGGGTCAGTGACAGTGATCGCCCGACAGGCCGACTGCCGTTCGCCGAAGGTCACGTCCGAGGCATTTCCGCCAGTTACGACAAACGCCTGGGCGTGATCATCGAGGGTGCCCACCCAGCATTCATCGCTGCGACACGTGAGGCTCAGGGCAAAGCCTCCTGAACCCAATGGCGATCAGAGCGCCAGGAACATCGCCTTGGCTTCGACGAGTGGCTTGTCGTCTGGACCGAAGATCGCTCCTCGCACCCTGACCATGCGGCCGCGAGCCCGGTCGTGCTCTGCCCACAATCGGTAGGGGCCGCCGTCGAGCAAGACCGGTCTGGGGTACCGAAGGTCGAGCGTTCCCGTCACGACTCGCACGCCGCCGAGGGCCGACGAGGCCGTGCGTGCGCACAGATGGTCGAGAACGGTGGCCGCCATGCCACCGTGCAGCCAGCCCGGATTCCCTCGATGTTCTGCTTGCGGCTCGAAACTGCCCGAGGCGACCGAGTCCACAACGGTGATCGTCGGGTGGAGAGCGGAAAAGATACGGCTGACGTCATCCACCTGACGATCCTATGACCACGCCGACTTGGGAGGACCCGACCCCTCCCAAGTGGTCAGGCGTGGGGGCGGACGGCATCGGCCGGGTCGAGGCTCGCTGCCTTGGATGCTGGGTAGAGACCAGCAACGGCTCCGATGACGAGTGCTGCGCCAACACCGCCAGCAAGCGCCTGAGCTGGCATGTCGACCGTCCAGTCCTGGGACCGGGCGTAGATGACCGTGGCGGCAAAGCCCAAGCCAATCCCGAGCAGCCCGCCAAGGGCCGAGAGGGCTGACGCCTCGATGACGAACTGGCTGCGGATGTGGCCCTTCCTGGCACCGAGCGCTCGACGCAGGCCGATCTCCGACCTCCGCTCGATGACCGAGATCACCATGATGTTGGCGATGCCCACACCACCAACGAGGAGGGCGACACCGCCGAGTGCCAGCAAGAGATTCTGGAGGTTCTGGTCGACCTTGGTCTGCGCCTCCAGCGCATCGGACGGCCGCGACACGCCGACCTCGTTGGGCGCCGATGGGTTCGCCGTCCGAGCGAGCAGCGGTCGTGTGTCTTCGACCATTCCCGGCTGAACTCGCACGTACACAGCAGAGTTGTTCGGATCAACACCAAGTTCGTCCTGGGCGTATCGCTGTCCAATGATTGCCGAGCGGTCGAGGTCGGGATGCAGCGGGTGCGACTCCAGGATGCCGATCACCTGGAACTCTCGTCCACCGATCGCCACCGCCGGCCCGCCCGTGAGGTCGGTGATGCCCAACCGTTCGGCCGCGACGGAGCCAAGCACGACAACGGGCAGGGTCTCGGTCCCGTTGTCCAACGCCCGCCCTGTCTCCATTTCGAGTCCGAGCGTCTCCCACAGCTTGGCGTCAGCGGCGACAGCCGTCAGCCCGGTTGGTGTGTCGTCGTACACATTGCGTTCCACCTTTGCCGAGAGCCGAGTGACCCCGGCGGTCTCGTCGACCGTGGCGACCGCCCCGAGCATCCCTGCAGCTTCCGCCGGGAGTTTGGACTCGTCTCCGAACACCGACTGTCCCGGCCGAACCTGCAACAGGTTGGTTCCGAGATCGTCGAGCTCGGCGAGCAGGTCCGCCTTTGACGACGACGAGATACCCACCACGGCAACCATCGAGGCAATGCCGATGGCGATGCCGACGGCGGTGAGCAAGGTGCGGGCTGGTCGGGACGACAACCCGCTGAATCCACTCCGCAGCCGATCGGTGAACCGCAGCCGAGACCGGCCGACGGATGACCCAGAGTGATCGCTCATGCCACTCCTCCCGCGTTCGGCACAGAAGCAAGCAGCCCTTGGCGAGCGCCTCCGTCAACGACCTTGCCGTCACGGACCTGGATGCGACGAGGAAGCCGATCAGCGACCTCGTTGTCGTGGGTGATGATCGCAATCGTCGCTCCCTGCTTCTCGTTGAGATCGATCAAGAGCGAGAGCACGTCTTCGCTTGTTTGGGAATCGAGATTGCCCGTGGGCTCGTCGGCAAGGATGAGCGACGGTTCAGATACCAAGGCTCGAGCAATCGCCACTCGCTGCCGCTGCCCGCCCGACAACTTCGGAGGTCGAGTGCCCGCTCGGTCGCCAATGCCAACCAAGTCGAGCGCCGCCTGCGCTCGTCGGTGGCGCTCACTGCGCTCGACACCTTGGTAGATCAGACCATTGGCGACGTTGTCGATCACCCGTGCCGCTTCAATCAGGTGGAAGCTCTGGAAGACAAACCCGAGACGAGTGGCCCGCAGACCACACAGCTGACGTTCCGAGAGTTCCCTCGTGTCGATCCCATCGATCAGAACAGCACCCGAGGTCGGCCGGTCGAGTGTGCCCATCACATTGATCAGGGTCGACTTGCCCGAACCCGACGGGCCGATGATGGCAGCGATTTCGCCTTGCTCAATCCGAAGGTCGACACCGTCGAGTGCATTGATCGGACCGGGATAGGAGCGAACAACGTCGACCAACTCGATCACCGGCGTCATACCGGCACCACCAGTTCGGTGCCTTCATCGATGCCGGAGATCTCCGCCCGGCCGTCGATGACGAGGCCGAGTTCCACGGCCGTGAGCGTTGCGCCACCGGGCGCATCGACCTGCAC
>JAULCF010401099.1:0-11591 GCA_032361265.1 Devaleraea mollis | reverse complement strand
GACAGAATCCTGGGAATTTCATGCTCGGTTCTCGAAAAGCGTATGAAGAACAACCGTATTGAAAGCTTTACAGTACCATTATTAAGGCTTTATTATGGCTTTATTAAGCCGCCTTGTAAAGTAAAGAAACATTTACTTTACGAAAAAGCTAGTTGATGTAAAGTAAAGAAATCTTTACTGTAGCAAACACCTGAAGATGTAAAGTAAAGCTAAAGTAAAGGTAAAGTAAAGGTAAAGTAAAGCATTGCTAATGTTTCCTTCTAAAGTTCTTAATAAATTTTCAACGCTGTCTATAAAAAGAGTATCTTAGACTTTGGTATTTCCAGCGAGGTCAGCATGTTTCTAAATTAACTTAATAATTCTTCTGATTTAGGTTTTCATTTCGGTCGTGGACGTCTCAGGAGGCCGAAGAATCTTCAAGTTTGGGGAAATGGACAGACTTTTGCAAAGATACAGATACGGCATCGAGCGCATAATCTAAGTTATACCTGCCAAGCCTGAGAGCGTGTGCTCCAAAAGTGGAACGGGGTCATGAACAAAGGGTTTGAATATTACAGCTGTTTTAATGACGTCTGACGCAAGCGGGGTTCTTCGGTTTGCGTGAGGCTTCGGCCAAGCTAAACGGCCAAGGGTTGCGCTGACAAGTTGCTTCACCAATATCTTCGATGAAACGATGCCATCAAAGGTGGCACGAAGGTCATTTAAGAATGCCGTAAAGGTTTGAAAGTGACTTGTCAGGCGTAGGGTGTAAGCCTACTGCATCGTTGATTGCCTTGAAATGGTCAATCGCCGCAGTTTTTGCAATAAATCTCCATCTGTGACCGGTGCCAGATCCAATTACCAGAAAGAGACTGTGTCCTTTGTTGGTTTTATGCCACATGACACCGCGGCTTTAAACAGAGAAGTCTGTCAAAACTACTAGGGTGAATACCGAGTCTGTCACGACCAGCTACCGAAACTGCATGCTTTCCGCGTGGCCGCTGTCAACCTCACGCAAGTTATCTTTGGGACACTTTGCAAGGCTTTCGAACCGCTATTTCATTCCGATCGGCGTTGACAACTTATCGAGCACGGGCACAGCAGTACATTCCCTTCGCCCACGGACGTCGACGGGTCGGTCGGCCGGCTGAGTTCCTGCCTGCGCCTGAGAGGTTGGGCTAAGCATGGGTAAGCGCCCCGACCCGCACACTCTCGCGTCGTCTAACAGGAAAATCTTGACGCCCCTGAGTGCCGACTTCAGGAAAGCCGCGCGTCGAAGCCCGGCCGCTTGTTTGTGCAGAACCTCGCACCCACGTTCGCGCCTGGCAGGTTCTATGGGCGGCTGCATGCCTGATAATGTCCCGTCTTCACGCCGTCCATGGCATTCGTGAAATTTGCAGGCCTAGAGGAGTTGTGCGTGTCGAGGGAAAGCTCCGTTCTTTCTTTGAAAAAAACGCGCGTGTGGTAGCCGCCGCGTCGCTGATCACGTAATCTTCTAGGAAAAGCATGTCCCGTTTTCCAAGCTGTTGGTGGAGGCGTTGCCGGAATGCACGGTCCAGGACGAGCGTGATCTTATCACTGTCTGAAGTTTTGCATCGTTGAGGCCAAGGATTCGGCGATGACGCCATTTCTGCTGCGGACGGTGACGTTTGAGCTTCTCACCGATCCGCAAGTCGAGGCAGAAGGTGCTTGCCTAAGTTTACCAGCGCGAAATAAGACGCCTTTAACTTGTACGAATGTGCTCTGGGTGTCGCGTGCATCACTGCGGCAACAAAACGCTTCCCTCTGAAACGGCCTGGTTGCCGAAGACAATTTAAAAATCGAGAAAGACGTGCTGTTACTTGTAATCTTTCGGCCGGAATACTCGGCTGCCAAATATTTGGCTGTCAGTCGACGCCAGCTACCTGACGTGCCCGTAGGTATGTTTTACGGGGCCATCGGAGAGGACGCCCACAATTCCTGTTTTAAGCGACTTCATGTGCTGGCTGGTCACGTCTTTAGCGGTCCATAAAGAGGACTGCAGTCTCTTTTCATAGTGTGAGGAACGGCGCAACGATGAAGTTTTCATCGCCTCCGCGTGCGCCCGTTAGCGTCTGGCCTCGTGCCGCCAAAGAAAGTAAGTGCAAGTGTGACTGGTATTTTTTGTGCTACTGCACCGCCTTAAAAAACGTCGAGCAGGCTAGCCTAAAAAGCACTGTGCCGAAGGCACGTGCTAGAGGTGCGCCACGGATCAAGCTCCGCTGACCCGTAAAGGATCCGAGCCTGATGTTAAGCGGCGTCAGAACCTCGAGGTGGCACCGTTCGGTGCCGTATCAAGAAGATAGAGAGTGGTAGTAAACGCGGTGCACCGCTCACCGGTGAAGTATAAGCTACTTCTTATACATTCTGAACTGGACCAGTAGGAGCATTTCCCCAGTGTACAGCTGTTGTCTTGATTCGACTCGGTAAAACACCAGACTTGTTTTGTCCTGACGTTCGATAGCATGGCGGACGGTCTTCTGCGCTGGTCAGACCATCATAAACCGGGGTTGGAGCTCGTTCATGGCGGGGTGAGAGGTTTGAAGTTGGTGCGCCCTGCCTTCCAGAACGGAGTAGATCTGGCTTGTCCCATGGCGAGGATTTTATGCCCCTGCTTGGGCTCAGCTCCGCCTGCCGCTCTCGAGCGGCCGCAGCGTCTGAATGTGAGCTTCCGGCTTTGTAGCGCACTGTCAGCGCTGCGTTCGTTCGGTCTGAGCTGCCGCCTCGCTGCATTCGGGCTTTTTCTGCCCCGAAGGCACGCGGCTCGCTTGATTGCAGTTTGTCGCGTTCAGGGGCCAGGCGGCTCTACTCCTTATTGAAAGAGGAGCGTTTGCCTATACTCGTGAAACTATCCACGGTGTCCCGCGCTACTTGCTGTTAGGATTGAAAGCGGGCGCGGAGAATTAAAATGGGCTCCGACCTACAGTCGGCGCCCTTGATTTCGTCGTGATGATTTGCCGGTGCGCCCAACTTTTATGCTGAAGTTTGGCTCGCAATTCTAGCGGTCCTGGGGAGCGATCGCCAGATCGGCCGCTTTTGCAGATCATGAAGTGAGGCCTCAATACATGAGGCGGCGCTCCGAGAGCTACGCTATCGTGCTGTGCGATCGTTTCTGAAAAGCTGTTTGCACTGAGCGTCCTTGTTCCCGCTAGTGCCGTGCAAGCTGCAATTTTACAAAGTCTGGAGGCTGGAGTCCCCTCCCCAGAATGTCTCGACTTTTTTTTGGCTAGGAAGAAGCGCTTTCTGAGCGCTTATTCTAGATTTTGCCAACAATCCGAGGCACGACACATAAGAGACGCATGTCAAAAGCGGCGGTGATGAAGAGTGCCCTTGATTTGTGTCTGTCAAAGTTCAGGGTATTCGCCACGTAGCACTGCCTCTAGCTAGTGCTGACAATGGCGCACATACGCGAGGTGAAGGCGGCTCTATGTAGTGCCAGATTAGTTGGCGACCCGCGGATCGGCAGCGTGAGAAACTTTTAGTTTCCCAAAATCTTTAGAATAAATGCGAAGTAAGTACGGGACCACGCCGTGAGCTTATCACTGATCGTCTATCCGATCCCGTCGCCCAATTGAATAAAAACGTTTTACGACAAAAAAAACCCACCGCGTTGAGGCGCCTACCTGCTACGTCTAGCGCCTGTCCAGCGTTGAGGTAGTTTTTTTCACGATATGGTCTCGGACTAATGGGATGCTACGGTAATGAATTAAATTCGGGCGCTGAAATCCATGCACTGTACATCGAATTACTAACAGTGAAACGCGAACCCCGGTCGTGTTGGAAAACCGGAAAACTCTTAGAGAGAACCTTACGCATAATCGAGACGAATGCACAACACTGCAGGGTCCTCCGACAGGATAAGACCAAAGCTCACCGCGACTTTTTTTAAAGAAATGTTTTTTTCATTTTCCGCATAGCACGTATGTTTCCGCTGGTAAACAGTTTTTTTTTCTTAGCCGTTGCTGGAAAGAAGAGCTCAGCGTTTGGAACACATGTCCTGCCCGTGGGCTTAACTTCGTTGATAACATGGGAAATCATCTTACTATAGCAGTACTACAGGCATCTCGCGTGTATTGAGTGTGCCATGTGCACATGCCATGGCGACAGCGAAATTGGATACATATTCGTCGCCCGCTACACATATGCTCTCCCTCCATGCGAAATGTCGAGCTCGCTTTATCAGTGTCATGCGGAACGACGAATCGTCAAACGTAAAAGAAGTCCCGCGACACCTTTCTTGGGCAAACAGACACTGTCACATAGAGCAGCAGTGATAGGAATGTTGATTTAAACCGTTGGCGCAGTATTTCGTAAATAAACCAAAAGTATGACTCCGAAAGCCATTTAATATCTAGAGCTATAGCCTTGCTCGCATTTGGATGTAAAAATGCACTTTTTGATATCAATGCCACAGACAAGCTAGTTTTAGGTATTTAAAACAATATAGTAAGCACTGCTTGTGTCCTTTATTTTGTTTTCGATGGTGCTAGCCAGAAGATGAAATGGTCTTCTTAACCACCTTTTCTGAAATTCAACTGCCTCAGATTAGCCACCGGTGCCAGAACCAAATCATTGGCCTTAATCACAGACGGGCCGTCGGCCCTGAGCATCTCGTCAAAACACTATGCATGCCCTTCTTAATGGACACCGAAGTGGAGTTAAAAGAGGTCTAACCTCGATCACGCCCCTCCTATAACTTTACTATTTGCGTGTGATCTCGATATTGCGAGAACGGCGGCGGAGGTGGCGGGGTTTGTGTCTGAGAAACGGGCCAAAGATTTCGGCGGAAGCTGACGGACAAGGATGGAAAAAGGAAGGCACGATGTCTGAGGAAACATGAGGGAGGAATCTTCGGAAGAATAAAAAGCTACGGTTGAAAAGAATATAGTATGCCTCTTACCGCGCGGTAAGCGCCTCTCTCTGACTGTGAGACTTGCAAGCTTTACTCGGCAGCTGCACACACTTAGCATTGTCTACCAGCACAAAGCAAAGAAATGGTGCTCAACTCAACCAGCAAAAATCGTTTTAAGCGGCGCGAACTCTTTCCGAAGCCAAAAAAAAATGTTTTTGCCACCAAAAAAAGCCTCCAGTTCTTGCAAAGAATCTTCCCACAAGCCGACCTGGCCGCCTTGGTCGGAAAGCATAGCATAATTTTCCTCACTCGTGATCGAAAACAACTATCTCGATCTTTACTTTCTTGACCTTACATCCGTTGCCGGTACGGGGCCGCAACTGCCCTGTGGCGTCTCCAGGAAGAAGCAAGAACAAGTTGGCTCTTTGGTCTTCAACGGCGCCCGGGGCGGCCCGAAATTTGAGCACTATCTTCGAAGGTGGTGGAAGACAAAACTTCGACTAGAGGCCGCTAGGAAAAAATGCACTATTTTGTCTCTATGTACGGTGGATGGGAAAAGCATGCGGAACTAGAGAGCGAGAGATGATTTTGGAGAAATTATATGCTTAGATTAGATATACCAGTCTAAGCAGACTCTTTCTCCAGAAACATCTCTCGCGCTTCAGTCCCACTTATACGTGGTAGGAGGAGTGAGCGGCGCGCTGGATCGTTTTCTGGAGAGGTTCGAAGGTCGCCTTCATCCTTCGTACCTTTCCGGCGGGGGTAATTGAGGAAACGGGTGGGTGTGGTGGTGTAATTAAGTTGAGGGAGGCTTAGAGAATTCTGTCGCTGGCGCGGCATGGAGGGTGTGTGTGGAGAGTGTGTAGGGAGAGGACGGCGTGCGCCTCCTTTAGAAGAAGTTCGTATGTCGCGATGTTCCTGCCAATGTTTTCAAGCAATAGTATTCGACGAAGCGGAAGGGAGCTCCGAGACTAGTATTTGAGAATGACAGTTTTCATGCGGTAATAAGAAATCGGGATGGCGGGCGGGTGGAAAAAGGGTTGAGGACGGCTAGGGCTATGTCGCCAAAGACGGGGATTGGAGGAGGCTCGTTATGCATATGGCAATTGCGTCGCCTGGCGCGCACTGTCAACAGAGGTTTGGTACGAAAGAGGCGACAGTCTCGGCGCTCGATAAACATCACTCCTAGCGCTCGAAGAACATCGCCGCTGCCTTTGAGACCAGATAAAGCAAACAACGGAGGAAAAACAAGCTTCGAAGATAGGAGAGAGACAAACAAAGCGCGTCGTGTTCTTCGAAGAACTGTGTGAAATATCCTCGCCCTACTGACGGCGGAACGAGACGGGCTAATACCGATGAGAATAACACGGCCTGCTGTCGTAAGCTGGCGACTGAGGGCGGAATTGTTAAGGACGGCGAGCCTGAAGAAGACGGAAGAGGGACATTTCGCGTGATGACCAGTAATGTATGGATGCAAGTAAGACGGGCCCACTGAGAGGCAGGCGAGTATCTCACAAGCAAAAGCATGCAATCCAAACTCAGCCGTGGCGCCCTTCCAGTATCCGCCGAACAGGCACAAAGGAAATGAATAAACAACTTATTCCTGAAAAACGTCGTCCTGGGAAGCGTTGAACGTAAGAACATCGCCCTATTGCCGGATAGTATACTCTTCGTTAACATGGAAAGCCCCATCGACCCTGGAAAAGTATTGCCCCCTGCAAGCCTAATCAGTCCTCCTCCCACACTCAAACTTTGAGTTGAACAACCAACATATTTAGTCTTGCCTATCTAAACTTCCGACCCTTCTTTTCGTCTCGCGTTCTCAATTGTGCCGTGGCTTCTTCGATCAGGGGCTAGACAAGCCTCGGTTAATTGGCCGGAAGAGACGTCAAAAAGGCGCAAACATGAACATAGCCAGTCAAAGCGACGTAGTTCGGGACGCCGCGCGAATGCTGCGACCGGGATCGCTGGGATGCGTAACTGTCTTCTCGCGCTGGGGTCGTGGCGAAGTATTGAACGGGAGTTACATAATCGAGTGAAAGAGGAAAATCAGGAGTAGCGGGGCTAAATTGAGAACGTACGGTATTTTCTCTGTCGGCAAATGAGAAAAGAATCAAATATGACACACTTATCCTGCGTTGCCTGACGGCGGCATGTTTAGCAAGGAATATTTTGAGGGTCTTGAGCGATGCGGAAGAACAGGGAGTGGCTGGCGTTTGGGAACGACGTCAGTGGAGCTGTGGGATGAGTGGATGGAATAACGAGAGAAAACGACTTCTGGAATGCGTGCGCTGAATAAAGGGAAACGCCTGGTGCCACGGCAAGCCCTGTTGTCGCCTGGCAGGGACCTTTTTTGGCGTCTGGGAAGGGAGGAAGCGACCGTCCGTGCGCGCCACAGAAAGTTGCCCGCTGATGACGAGGAAGTGAAATTGATAGACGTTGGCTGGACCTTATAAAGCGTGCGAGATCTCTCGGAAAAAGCGCAAAAAAAAAGCCGTTGCATCGTATCATACTGTACGAAGAAAATTGCCATCAAGCCGAGATGCTGCACCACCATTCGCCAAATTTTATTTCATCTATGTTCCAGGATATCCTAATTATACGGTACAATGGAATAAAAGGTATCCGCACCTCTTCATGGAGCCGTCTTATAGCATTCATACTCTATGCAGGGTTTGGAAGTCAGTCAAATTTCAAACTTGCTACCTACTTCCTACTCCACTCGTCGCCACCTACTACCTATTAGCTCTAATAAGCTACTTTAACCGAAAGCTAAGCGAGTGTACCCGAGTTAATTCCTACTCCACACGTGTGCAGACGCGTGCACACGCGTGCATACGTGTGCAGTAGAAATTCTAACTCCAACCTAATTTATTCGAAAAATACTCCACGCGTGGACAGTAAACGCTTCTTCTACGAAACTGGTCGAGTAACTTCCGCCTCTGTGTGTTAAGATCACGAATTTCGTGATCAAGTCTCTTCCCGAAGATATGATTATCATACTTTAGTTATGATAAGCTGGAGTAGGCTGAAGGGAAGGGTGCTTCCTACTCCACCTACTCCACTTGGACCGGCCAATCTTCTCCAACCTACTACGCAGAGTAGCAAGTAAACTCGGCGAGTAAACTCGTTAAACGTACTTCACACCTTACCCATTACCAAATCCTAACTGTATGACATGATGTATCTATCGGGTTTGTTTTGTTCGTTTTTGACGCTGTCTCTCACACTGTACAGATTTACGCGGTAGGAGATGAGAATGGTAATGAGGACCACGGTACCGTAGTGCTTTTCTGCGGCTGGGCTGAAGGGCGCCGCTTTTCTAGAGAATACTTCGAGACGATGTTGTCTGATCTGGAGGTCGCTCCCATCCACGAC
This sequence comes from Devaleraea mollis, assembly GCA_032361265.1. Taxonomy (NCBI): domain Eukaryota; phylum Rhodophyta; class Florideophyceae; order Palmariales; family Palmariaceae; genus Devaleraea; species Devaleraea mollis. Next base: position 3,364 of record JAULCF010401099.1, on the reverse strand, counting down.
GACAAAAGCTTCGCTGATGATTTAAACGCCCGGAAAAGTAAGATTCATGGAGCTGGCGAATGCGCTTAGCGGCATTTTGGCTATCAAGAAGTGAGCGTGGAGTTTGAAATGCTTTCCCAACATGTTACATGATCGTCAGATACCATAATATGGTTTAAAAATACTTTTCCCAGATCCTATGATCGCCAAGTACCCTCATATGGTACTTGGAGATCAGATAAAACTTGGGAAAAGTATTTATAAACTACACGCGCACTTCTTAATAGCCAAAAATGTCGCTACGTGTTTTTTGCGCAATCTCGAAGCTAGGCCTGTAAGTGCTCTTGTTGCCAAAAGCTATTCATATAGTTAAATTCGAGATCAACTACTTTGTAATTGCCGAGATTCATTTTATGAATTCGAGATCAACTTTTTTGGTAATTGCCGAGTATCCTATAATGATACTCGACAAATAAATAATAGTTGATCTCGAATTCAACTCTATAAATAGCTTTTGACAATAAGTACACTAATAAGCTTAGCTTCGAGACTAATCTGCGCAATTGAGCAAATACGTTTCACTACGGCCCATTCTCTCCAAACCACCGAGATGGCTGTTTAAGATAACAGATGGGAGTCGTATAGTTCCTATGTGAGAGAGGTGATTCGGGGACATCAAATCTGTTAAAAGCAGTTACGAAGAATTAAATCAGGAAATCACAGCGGGGATTTTTGAATCGTGGAGATATAGCAATTTTAATTCAGTGTTCAGAACTCTATTCCAATACCGCCCAAAGCATAGATTTCATTACTGCTTTATTTTGAGTGTTAGCATTTTCGGTTTGGAAGTAACTCTCCATACGAGCTATTCTTTTTCTGTTTTAAATTAATAAGAGTTGAATTTCGCACGTATTCCAAATATACATATTCTTCGTGGCGATGAATGTTTATTAAGAACAACACGCGAATTGGAATCAAAGTAATTTAGATATTGAATGTATGCCATTCTGCACAAAACTCGGGGATGAATGCTAAAACATTACTCTTCGGGAACAGAAGGATCGTCTTCTTGTCATCCGCGTTCCCTGTTTCTGCCGAAATCTAATTTCAGCTTTCTGACTGTAGCAGAAAACTGTAAAAAAGCAGAATAAACGACGAAACAGACATACCGTCGAAGGGTGTTCAGTCATTTCGTTGAAAGAAACGTGCCAAGAAGGTTTTAGGTGTTGAGGGGTTAAGACTTAAACTTCAAATCCTACATATGACGGGCGGCATACGTCTTCTTTACTATAGGTTCAATTACAAAGCGGTTTCTCCTTCTTCAGCGATTCAGTTTTTATTGATTTGAAACGCATAATCACGTGATTTTTTTATGAAAGATGCCTTCATCCACGAACATCCAAAAGGAGTGGACAATTCTTTCTTCTTCTCTTCACGCTGCTAAGTTGAAGCATTCCCAAGCGCGAAATAAAGCCGATTTAATCAGGAGTCGTCCTAAATTTGGTCAGCCTGGCGGTTATTTTGCTAATAGCGAGGAGGCTATTGAAGAAAAAATACTTGTCAAAGAAAAACTCGCATGTGCGTTCATAGAGCTTCGGAAAGTGCAGTTCCATTTTAAGACATTCTGCAACAAACATAACATCGACGTTGACTCGACGAATTTTAAAATACGTTGATCGCAGATAAAATTACTTCCGGTTCAATATTTTTCTGAAGTACTGTTCTCTCGGAGAAATGCTTCATTCCATGCTTTCATATCTTCGTTTTCAACTGCCTTGCAAACGGATGGGAAAACCTTTTGTATACTTTCTGCCTGAGACGACTGTTCGTTCAAGTTTACCCAGCTATAGCGTGCTTTATCCTGAGTGACAGTAATTTCATGCGCGCAAAGCATTAAACGCACCTCTGTGACACTTGTGCTACTACATGAGTATATTCGTTGCTACCTGACAGTCACAACTTTTTTTGAGTGTGAAACAGGACTGCATAAGTTTCTAGTTTTGACCTTTTCTTTGAAATGCATGTCATTTGAACACCTTTGTAGCGCGCATTTCACTTTTTTTTCAATGGTTACCTCTAGTCTTTCCGCTTTCGGCGCAATCCGGTTTGCTCGAGCAAACCAGATTGCGGCGAAGTCGGAGAGAATTGCGCTATCTTTTTGAAAAGGGTGACAAGCTCAGTTCACAGGTGTTCATGTCACGTGCATGGCTGCGATCTCAATCTGCGGGGAAGTGTGCACTTTTTGCGAATCTGAAAAAAAACGAGTCTTAACTTTAAATTTTTAGGCGGAACTGTTGGCGAACGCTTCAGTGCATTTTTTTTCGTTTGTTAGTAAAGTGACTGCTGCCGATATCCGATTCATATTGTTGATCGCCGTGAAGACTTCTTTTTAAGAGCGGCCTTGGTCGTCCCATTTTTTTGTTGTTGTGCAACTTTCGACTTAAGGTTTGTATCTTTCGTTGAAAAGAAGGAAGCGATTCGAATAGGTCTTTCTTATCAGACATAAAAATCATTTGCTGTTGCGTAACTTGAATCAACTTGATTTAGTACACCGACCAGATGCCCTGTTGACCCTTCTGCCGGAAGAAGTGCATTTCCTTTTGATGCCGTTAAGATGTTTTTTGAAAATTACCTTGAAGATGAGCAGCGTAAATTCTTGAAAAATAGGCTGTTGAAGAAATAAAGCACCGCCCATAGCGCTTCGCTGCTTTTGATTGATAGCAGTCATCAGAAATCTTATCTTGTCATCTGATAAATACGTCCAACTTTAATCGATGGATTCAGTCTATTCTTGGACTGGATCGAACAGTTAAGGTCCGTATTGATGAGCTCGTGCTTATCAATACGTTCCTTTAAAGTGAGCGAAAATTTGCCCGTAGCTCCCTGACAGAAATTTATCTCACCTCTCCCATATGAGAGAGGGGCGAAATGTTTCTGTGAGGGAGCTAAGGACACCTTTTAAGCGCACTGTTACAATGCGAGGGATCCCTCGAAAATATACCCCTCCATATACTTTGATTATCCGTCTGCGATTGATCGCCTGACGGTTTTTTTGCACCTCGCATAATGCTCATCCTCAAACTAAGGACAGACATATCGCTCGTGCGGCTTGGGCCAGCACTGTCAGCATTTTCTTACTTTGAATTAATAAAACAAGTAAAATACCAAATAAAAATAGGTTTTATTCCCTTCTTGTGTATCAACGTAGTTGGCAGTGTAAGCGAAGCTTACAGTGATGCACACTGTGTCCAGATTGAAATAATTCGAAATAAAATCTTTGTCAAAAAAAAGCGAAAGAAAACGCCGTTTCTTTGCTACCTTTCTTCCAGCGGGAGCATCGCTAGAAATGGCACCGCGGGGACAAAAACGCTAATCCCGGATAAAA
>JAULCF010399988.1:0-11593 GCA_032361265.1 Devaleraea mollis | reverse complement strand
CCTATCGGCAAGAAATGGCAGTTTCCATTTCTTGCAGATAGGGCCCTATCTGCAAGAAATGGCAGTAGAGATTTCATGAATGCGCATGCGAGGAGGTCTAGCCTCGGGCTGCGGCCCCTATTCTTGTAATTTGAGAGGCCGAATGTTTTCATCCATGAATTCATACTCTCCACAATATTGTTCGTAGTCGGTACTTTGTTTGCTCTGGCAGATCTGTCTGGACGTGATTTTTTTAAAATAGCACTTGCACGATCTCTCCCTTCTGCAGTCCACTCACGACTTCGTCCATTTTTCACCCAATACGTGAAAAAGTACTTGCTGAGATAGTGTACTCCTCGCAAATATAATTTGCTTCGAGAGGGATACGATTTCTTACAAACCAGTGCTCGTTTCTTAAATAGAGCAATAAGATCCTCTATTTCTTTTTCCTGTTCAGCCACAGTCATCGGTCTTTCCAGTAGTCGCCTTTGGAGCAAGCGGATTGATGCCATTATACTCCGACGCGAGGCTTTCTTGACTTTATTCCCGCCTGTCCCCATATACTTTGGTGCTTTGCGTCGCCAAGCTTGGAGGGCATGGAAAGTGCAAGTTAAAGTGAAGATGTTGCTCCATACGCTTCGTATAGCATTTTTTTCTTTGATGTCCGCGTCTGTCATACCCACGACCGGGCGAATTATATTTTCGCTGTCCTTTCCCTTGAAACTCGGGTGATCAGCGGCTGCTTTGGCCCATGTTGATATTACTTCAGCGAGTATCTCAGCGTTATAAGAACTATGTGACGTTTTGGCGTGTCTATCCAGGCTTATCAAAAAAAGCCCAACTAGAACTCCTTTCCCTTTCTCGTCAGTCGTCATTTGAAGGAAAAGCAAAACTTTTTCTTTGCTTACTCCAAACGTCCCGTCCATAAAAAACGCCATTGTGGCAGTGGTCCCTAGCACTTCTGCTCATAGCTGGAGTCATGATTCCGACCACAAGCCTCTCTTTCTCCGTTTCCGGTCGGTACATAAAGCAGTTTTTCTGCATGGACTCGTCTCCATTAGGTCCGAAGAGCCCACTACCTCCTGACCATTTTTTGAGCCTGCAATGTTGATACCAAATTCTTGCCTGATGAATGCTTCTCTTGCAGTTCTAATATCTCTTTTGGAAATCTTCGTGCGGTATTTTTCTTGGCCATTACCGTGTTCCAAGTTTCGAGACGATGCAAGTGCCATGCACCGTTTCTCAATCAAGTAGTTTGAACTGCCATGAGAAGCGCCCTCTTTCACCGCTTCTTGCAAGTCTGGAGATAAGTGCATCGTCGTCGGTCTGCTAGTCTCATTGTCCACCTTGCAGCCTTCCGAATGGCATTTAAACCCTGGTATTCTTCGATATCTATGTTGTAATTACCATTTTCATTCCAAACTAAACAGCCAGCCTTCCTAGATACTTTCACTTTCAAAAACGCGGAGCAATTCTGAGGTAGATTACGTCTGCTTGTATTATGCCACTTTTAACCATCCCCTAGTTTTGTTTTTTCTCTGCAGAAGAGTCTAATCCTTTTCGGTGTTGTCCGCTGGAATTGGTATTAACTGTACCAAAGCGTAGGCACCTAAGCCGCTTGATAAGCGTACAGTCAGAAATCAGTTCTGTATGAAGTATGCCCCACTTCACGCCATCCTTTGTTTCATTGACCCCCCTTTCTTCACACGGAACGAGGCGATCGGCTTGTACTCCGCAATATTTTAAAACTGACCACGCCGCTCTCTGGTCAGCTTTGTGCGGGAAGTATTTCTGAGCGACAAAACCCGGGATTTTACTTTCCCAATTTGATTTCAGCATAGCTCTTTGATCCTCTGAAAACGTTTCATTCATCCTACCCTTCTTCATGCAAGCTGAACCTGGAAAAACATCTTTGTGTGATCGAAGTACATGCTTTTCAATATTCCACGCTATCGCAGAAACCGCAGCAACTGGCAATTTTTCGTTACTATGAAGAACTGTGCTGTAAGTTTCTTTGTCACGCGTGTCATATTCTTCACTTACTCTCTTTTTTTGTCATAGTAGCGGTGCTTGATCCAGCTCCGCTATCATGACCACCACCACGGAGGCGTAGAACAAGTCCATCCAAGTGAGACTCTGATGCGGCTTTTAAATTCAATTTGGCAGGCAGGCAAGGTACTTTAGTCTTCTCAGAAGCCTCAACGTATTCGCCGCTTTTGCAAGCAAGGTCTACACCCATCGGTAATACTATTGGCTGTAGAAAAAGAGCTGGCGGTACCCCATTATGAGAATCCAAACACGAGTCACTGGGATCGAGATCGAGATTCTTTTTCGAATTATTCGCTAGGTAAGAGCCTCCAGAACCTTGATTGAATTCGTCGCAGTCGTCGACTGCATTTCCAGTGCCTGATGCTGCTGTATATATTTGCAGCAAACCCTGACCACTCAGATATGCTTCGTCGAGCTCAAGTACGTGCTCTGAATTACTTGGCAGGCAAGAACCAATATAATTTGGAAAATATTCATCACAGTCTTCTATGGTAGTTTCATTTCCAGTGATCTTTACATCACTTGAGACGGAGGCGTTGCTTCGAGTGCGAAGAAACGCTCTCTCCCGTTTTACTCGTCGTTTCTTCTTCGCAGCAGCTGAATTTCGAGGTCTTCGTAAATGAGTGGCAAAGAAAGGACGCTTCAATTGTGTAGCTGAGTAGTCTCCTGAAGGTGTGATATCGTCTCTCGCATCCCAGAACTTGTCCATTGCATCGTCACCATCAAACTTGGCTGTTCCTAAATTAGAACATGCACAACGAGTGAACGTGATCGCTCTTGATAGGAAATACTTCAATACTTGAAAAGGAAAAGAAGTAATCGATATCAGGACATACAAAAGTATATCAATCTAATAATACTGCCCGCTTCCTATTAAGACGCCTTGATCAAATTTCTCGGTAAAATTAACGATTGAATCTCGGCTGAAGAAAGCATCTGACAATACTTTGAAGGCTCTGGTATATTTTGAAAGAAGTATGTAAATTACTACTGTGATAATCTGCATAGCAACGCAAGACATTGAATTAAAATGAAACACCACGCCAAGTCTGCGATCATGTAAAGAGCCAAACACGCCTTTCCCTAACAAAGGAAACTTCCAAAAGTCTTCAAATGGTAGGACAAGATGTCGATACCAAAAAAAAGCTTTAGCAAAGATACACAATTTTGAGCAGTACATATTCCCGGGGGGATCACAGAAAACATCAAAACATCGAAAACACCTTCGGACTGAAGATGTAGCGACACGAGGCGGTACAAAAGCCATCCAGCACTTTGGAAATACGACAACGAAAGGACCAAACAGTCGAATACTTGTTCTTGGCGAGAGAAGATGCGAATAAAAAAAGTGTCACAAAAAGTATTGTTGAGGCGGTGCTTTCCCATGAAAAACGTTTAGACTCTATCCCACTGAATAGCTTCGACTTCACTTTCAACGCATAAACCTTTGTGGGCACTCGACCGGGAGCACCCCGTGGCCGAGAGTGCGGAAAAAAAGAGTGTCTTTCCCGCGATCGAGGTACCTCCCTGGCGCAAATGGGTCATCTCGGCGCATGGCCGGTACTACGTTTTTTGAGACAGAGCTTTTTCTATTGCATTCGCGGCAGCGCTAAGGAACGAATTACTATATTTGTCTGGAATGTAAACTCAGATATCAGTTGAGGCGCAGCTCTTCCATATTTCTTCTCCGCCGCGTGAGCGTGCAACTGTTTTTGTCTACGCTTTTTTCTACGAAAAACCGTTCATCTAGCCAGTGCACCTAGGTGTCTCTAGAGAAGCTACTCTCAAGCGACGGGGACCCAGTTTAGTGACTCAAAGAAACTACTATGATATTAGTCCGTCATATTATCTTTAGAATTTAACGCCATTAAGATTGCGATTGTACTGCGAATATTGCGGATCTAAACGTTTAGATCCGCGCACGTACGTTCAGGTACTTTTAAAGAACAAGTTCAAATATCACAATATGTTTTTCTGATAATTGGGCTATAAGTTTGACCTGATTGACAATCAGAAATCGATCTAGAGCCGCGATTATATGCAATGTACACTGGCGCAGCTTGAATGCTTCTAACCGAAAAGCTGCATCCGCGCATATTTTCGCAGTAGTACTACTATGACGCCATTTTGATCAAAATCCTCGAGGATAATTAGTAGTTAGAACTGTATCGAAGTCAGCCTGTACTTTAAGAGTCCTTTCAGAAAATATTACGGTGTATTGCATTTGTTGCCCGGTTTCGTAAATCACTTTCCATTATTCACACAATGGAAAACTTGTGCGACAAAGAATTTTAATTGGCAAGGAACAGGCACGAATGCAGCCGACCAGCCGACATTTGCATAATACAGTATTTACTTTATTCCTGATCGGGATATTTTTAGAACCAATTTCTGATTGAAATGCCATGGCATGTGTGCACACTATCAAGTAAAGGGTGATAGCGCTCCTCACATGTATATCACAGCAAACACATTTGCTTCTGAACTAAACATAGTTCCGCAGAACGCTCAAACAGATAAAACATGGCAGCAAACTCCTCGCAGGAGCCTGTCGGCCCTTTTCTGGAAGCTCTTTTGGAAAGCACAGAAACCGCGCTCCAGGAGCTGAATGCCATTTCAAAAACTTTCAAAGACAAAGATGGCCCCATCGATCTCAGAACTGTTACATCGGCGTCCTCGACAAATCTGGGCGAAACGTTTTTCTTTGATTTCAAAAGTAAGATTAACAAAATCAGAAAAGTGATTGGCCGAGCCGTTGAGCACGCAGACGACGCTATTAATTTGTTGATTCGTGCTGAGAGAATGGAAGAAACTGTTCAAACGATTATCAAAACAGATCCTGCTTTAATTTTGCATCACATTAATCCCAACCTCGACAAAGACGACGAGGACACGATGCAAAGAGTGATTGATTTCGAAACTGGAACGGCAGCTGCAGCAAGCAAGGCACGGTCGATTATAAAGAGGACAAATATATCCGTATCCTTGGGACAGGGAGGCGGGCCCTGCCAAAGTGAAAAGCAATGCCCGTTTGAGTATGTGGGCAAATGTGTGGACTGCAAAACATTGGTGTGCCGTGTACAGTGTGGTGCATTTTGTCCCGAATGCTGCATTTTCCGATGTTGCGAATGCGCTCCCGGTTGCGCGTTTTTCGAAGAGGGAGCTGATACGGACAGCCCTCGGTCCCGAAAAGCGGGGTGCAGAGGACTAGTTTGTATTGCTTGTGCAGTTCATCCGTCGTGCAACGGCGGAGGGGCTGCAGGATGTCGCAAAGGAGCTATTCGTCATTGGTGTGTCGAAGGCTGCGAAAAGGTTAATGATGTTTCCAAAGTGTGTGCGTTTTAGAAAATATGGCGTGCCACAAATCTTACTAGAGCAAGAGTGCATTTGTCTACAGGATCTCCTGAGAATTGCACTACGAGTATTAGCAACGAGTAGTAGCACAAGATTGTGGCAGATAGCACTTGAATACATGTCCCTGTACGTGCTTTAAGCTTTGTTCATTGAAATACAGGTAAAGAAAACTTAGAATTACTTTTTTATTTTGTAGAACGCTCAGTAGTTTTTTGTTAATGATCGAAGTTCGAAGCTTGGTACTAGCACCTATTGGTACTAGCACGTACTAGGTACCTATAGGCTGATGTTCGTTTTTGTTGATGATGGCCAAAATTCGAAGCACCATTAGTTGCTTTGAACTTTGATCGTCAACTAAAAATAACAAAAACTAAGCACAAAGTTACTCTCTTGTTGAACGCTATGCTGTTTTTTGTCGATGGTCGAAGTTCAAATCTTGGTGCTAGCACGTAAAGACTGCCGGCAGTACCGGTCGGTCTTTTCGTTCATGATTATCAAAATTCGAAGCACCAGTAGCTGCTTTGAACTTTCAAAGTTGATCATCGCCATGTACGCTTTTGAAATTTGATCATCGACTTAAAATAAATAAAACTATTAGTTCATCGTATGAACAAAGTAATTATTTCGTAGATCTACAGCGACCGAACACTCAGATATGTTTTGTTGACGGCCCAATTTCGAAGCTTGGTGCTAGCACATAAAGGCTGGCTGGTATTTTCGTTCATGGTTATCAAAATTCGAAGCACCACTAGGTACTTTGAACTTTGATCATCACCATGTACGTTCTTTGGAATTTGATCATCGAGTTAAAAATAAATAGTACGATGAACTAAGTTGCTATTTTGTAGAACGCTCAGATGTTTTTTGTATCGAAGTTCGAAGCTTGGTAGGTACTTCGAACTTTGATATTTACCCTGTACGTGTCTTGAACTTTGAACATCGTAAAAAATAAATAAAATTCTGAACTAAGTTGTTCTTTTGTAGAACGCTTAGTTGTATTTGTTGATGCTCGAAATTCGAAGCTGGTGCTAGCACCTATAGGCTGCTGCTCTTTTGGTTATGATGACCAAATTTCGAAGCACCAGTAGGTGCTTTCAACTTCGATCATCAACATATAAATAACCAAAACTTATAAACAGCCAAAACTAACAATATGTTTTTGTTTTGTAAGTCGATAACCTGTTTTTTGTTGATGAACAGAGTTCAAATCTTGGTACCAGCAAGAATTGGCCTAAAGCCGGCTGCTGTTCTTTTTTGTTCATCGATCAGCAGTTTCCTTTTTATGATCAGAGTTACAAGCACTTCTTAGTTGGCACGTAATGGTTGCTGTTGCTGGCAACAAAAGCATGGGAAGACATTTGTTCTTTTGCTGATCGATCAGCAGTTTCTTGTCGATGTTCAATTGCTAAGTATCTACATAGGCACATATAGGATGCTGTTCTTTTTGTTAGTGATGACAAAACTTCGAAACCTCTGTGAGGACCAAAATTAGAATCCTCTGTAGGTGATTTGTTCCTTGATCAGTAACAAAGATCTTAAATCGATTCAAGAACAAATTTGTACAAAAGAACGTTCTTTTCTGTATCGATCTATAAATTAACGAAACTTTGCTAAGATTTTTGTTGATCAACGTAATCATCGATGGTCGTAAACGCACCAATAGATGCTTTGAAGTTTGATCACCAACAAAGAACTAAGAACAAAAGTTGTCTTCTGTAGATCGATAAGCTGTTTCTTCTTCATGGTCAAATTTTCAACCTAGTTGCTAGCATTTATAGGGTACTGTTGTTTTTCTTGATGAAGATTGAAATTCGAAGCATCTGTAGGTGCTTTGATTTTTGATCGTCAGCAAAGAAACCAAGCACAACATTGTTATTTTCTGTATCGATCTACTAATTAACAAAGTTTTGCTCAATTTTCTGTTGACGATCGTCAAAGCACTTATAGTTGCTTTGAAATTTGATCGATCAACGATCCTCAACAAAAAAACTAAGCGCAAATTTGTTCTTTTGTGTATCGATCTATAAATTAACAAAACTTTTTTTGAGATTCTTGTTGATCAAAGTAATCATCGATGATCGCAAAAGCACCAATAGATGCTTTGAAGTTTGATCACCAATTGGTGATCAAACTTCAAAGCATCTGTTGGTGCTTTTACGATCATCGATGATTACGGTGATCAACAAAAATCTCAGAAAAGATCTACAAAAGACAACATTTGTTTTTAGTTCTCTGTTAACAGAGAACTAAAAACAAATGTTGTCAATTGTAGATTGATAAGCTGTTCCTTCTTCAAGGTCAAATTTCCAACAAAGGTGCTAGCATATAGGATACTGTTGTTTTTCTTCATGAAGATCGAAATTCGAAGCATCTGTAGGTGCTTTGATGAAAGATCCTCAATAAAAAAACTAAGCTCAAATTTGTTCTTTTCTGTATCGATCTACGATTAAAATTGATTAAAAACACTTTGCTCAATTTTCTGTTAACGATAGTCAAAGCACCCATAGGTGCTTTGAATTTTGAACGTCAACCAAAAACTAAGCTGAAATTCGCTCTTTTCTGTATCGATCTACGAATTAAAATTTGTTTGCTCAGTTTTCTATTGACGATCGTCAAAGCGCATTGATGCGCATCTACTCTATTTTCTTCTGTATTGCATTGCGTTCCAGGACTTTTGAAAAGACTTTTGAGACTTTAGTGGTTACGTTTATGAAGGCGGTGCATTCATTCTCTTGCATTCTGTAAATGGCATCGTTCCTTTTGCGTCCATATGCTTCTTTGATTTTAGTTCGACAAGGTATTGGCGAAAAACGAGCGTTAAGTACCTTGGTACCAGATTGTAATAATATTTCTGCTGTAGTCTACGATTGTTCACGGCGAACAATTGTTAACGATCGATGATTGTTTACGATCGAAGACAGGGCTGCGGGCGGGATACACAAAAAAAGAGCATTGAAAACGCCAATTGGCTGGCCATTGCAATGCTCGATTGTTTTTTTGGACCAGTTCTCAGCTCTCCCTGTACCATGTACGGAATAGGCTATACATTTCATTCGCTGTGATAAAGGAAAGTGTTGGGCCATTTTATGAAAGACCTAATGTTTTGAAAACCGCTCGCGGCAGAATTTGCAGGTGAGAGGGTCGCAAACGAAAGCAATCACACCATTTTTGCAACCGCGCACATTTTCGGTGCATGCATCGTCACTTTAACTTTGCACGGCTCGCATATGTACTACAGGTTAGTAACCTCCGCATCCCTGCAATGATCCACCATCGCAAATATCACAGCCAGAGCTGCCGTCCAGACAAAATGTTGCATTACATTGCGGGCAAGGCCTGACGCACCACACGCAACCGAAGCATTGACAAACAGAACATTCCTCAGTAGCTGGCTTTTGGCATTGCTCATCTACGCACAATACTTTGCTCGATGCGATGAATGTCTTGTAGAGTGTCTGCTGCTTTTTTACTTCTTCTCGCCGCCATTGTTTTCCACAAACACTAAGTGTGGTGTTGTCGTTTGTCGGTTCTGATTTCTGCTTCTTAAGTATTTGTGATCGCACTTTGAGCGCTATCTCTCTCTTATATTTAGATCCTGTCTCCATCGTTCTTCGGGTCGGGTGCCACGCGCGAGAAGTTGATTCGATTCCGGTCAGAACTTGTGCGACTAGCGAAACGAAATGTGTAGATCAATATTCACGCGAATCGATAAAGCCGTACGGTTCACTACTGTATTTCCATCAAAAAAGTATGCTAGTGTGCCGCAGTAAACTCGTCAAGCAGTTTTTATAGCTATAAGACCTAGGTCTTTTAGCCTTTAGGTTTAAAAAATCTAAAAAGAGCTGCTGCTGCAGAAATTGCAGCATGCTCAAAGATAACCGCAACATCCATCGCATTCAGTGGTTACGACTTTAAAACAGTTAAACATTTCGTTCAGGCGCTATGGCAAATTTCTGATTGAATGCGGAAAATATGCTAGCCAGTTGTATGCTTTTCATTTGCATTTGCATTTCAGAAAAAAAAAGCACGTGCATGTGGCCATTACCGATTTTAGCTATACCTTGAGATGTCGAAGACGAATCATCGTGCACAAGTGCGGCGATATTTTTCGATTTCCAATAATTGCAATGTCTTCGCTCTTTTAAGACCATTTCAATGTTCTGCGATTATTTTCCGATGGTACTGAATAAACATTTGCCTTCTCAGAATAGTGCTAATTCGTACTAAATCAGTACCCCCACTTAGGTTTGGGATTCTAAGTGCGTAGCGTAGTTTATTCAGAAGGAGATCTTAATCGTCTTGATCTTAAGACTTTTTAGAAAATCTTACAAGAACACAGTAAAAAAGATGCAGGCTATAACAACGAAACGCTACTGCATTGCTCTAAACAAAAAATCAATTGATTTTCTGTTTAGAGCAATGCAGTAGCGTTTCGTTGTTATAGCATAGAATCAAAGGATTTTCGGTTGAGAGCCATCCAGTAGCGTTTCGTTGTTATAGCCTGCATCTTTTTTATTGTGTTCTTGTAAGATTTTCTAAATCAGTTTTAGATTCTGTTATCAAATGCAGGCATAGGAATGATCACATGGGCATTGAATTGAGCGTTCATGCGAAGCGTAGTAGTTGCCTAATACTATTACTTAGTAAGTACAACCTATCTAAAGCATTGAACACACAAACTGCATAACGATAAGTCCATCGAACGACACTTCCTTCTTTTGAAGTAAGTCGTGCTGACATCGAGGAGAGCGCGATCTCAAATTTTCTTACAGGCTTTCTTTTATGTGCCCGATACTGCAATGGCTTCCGTTACGGCTTCAAGCAATTCTTCGGACAAAGGCTACTTGTCCATATTGACTTTGAGCATTTTTTGCCGTTTCGCATCGCTGTTTGGAGCGATGAAGGAACTGCAATCTTGTGTAGCAACAATGCAAGAACGTGGTTCTCGTCCTGATCCAGAAATGTCACAAGAAAACTCTGACAAGAGCATTTTCAAAGCTCTTAACACATTTAGAGATGTTTTGGTGAGAGAGCAAAACAAAAATAACTTGAATGTTAGCACGGAGTTTCGAAAGATCGAATGCATTGAATTTCTAAATCTACTGAAGGAGGGAAATGGAACCGAGATCGTTTCTATGCTGTTTGGAGAAAATGTGAACCCCGACGAAGTAAAAGAAGATGAACTAAAGCTCGTCATACGATCTTGTACGGAATTATCAAAAACTTGCAAATTCAAACTCAGAGAAATAAGCGCAAAATCATTTGAGCTTAACTATGATGCTCGCAGAGTAGCGTGCGGAAGTACGAGCCCTTGCCAGACCGAGTTCGAAGGTTTGACGGTAAGCCGGTGCCGTATTTGTGAAAAACCTGTCTGTTCCAGAGAGTGTGGTGGCTATTGCCCAGTTTGCAGAACGTTCAGATGCTTCGACTGCGCGGTGGGTTGTTATTTCTGTAGCGAAGGATCGTCCATGTTAGCCGAAATGCCGGTAAACCCGAATGATGGATGCGCCGGATATGTGTGCCATTTATGCAAAGAGGAAGCTTTTTGCCGAGGAGGAGGAAGTGGTTGCCCCGACGGCAAGTGGAAATTTTGCAATAGCACAGACTGCAAGAACTCTTGTCGATCGATCTAATCCTTGCAAAAGGAACAGAAGTCGGTCGGTCGTTGGTAGACGAAAATTAGTTAATCTGTTCAGGTGGTAGTTTTATAAACAGGGGCGTTAATATTTAAAGACATGGCAGGCTTGTTCCATAGCCATAACTTTCACATGCACGCGCAAGCAGGGTCGCTAAAATCGTCGGCGCGACGCTCCGAAAGCGAACGCGAACAGGTTCTTGTAAACCACCTCCAGGGGACGCTGCGGGGGTAGCGCGGCGGACGCTCACAACAACCGCCGGTAGCGCAGATCATCGAGAACAAAGACTGGAGGGCCCCGGGGATACTTCGGAGGCATCACATGCGCCGCGGACACGCTAAAAGACCGCACCGCAGACGCGCTCACCATGTGCCGCCAGCGCAGGTCGTCGAGACCAAGGACTTGAGGGCGCCGGGGGACACTGCGGGGAAGCAGGAGCCGCAGACGCGCTCAAAGACGAGAGTACTGCGGGGGAACAATGGCCTGCAAACGCGCTCAACTTCGATAGAGTCCGCCACGACATCTGCAGGTGTCGCACGACATCTGCAGGTGTCGCACGCAGCGTCATATCGAGC
>JAULCF010399987.1:0-27338 GCA_032361265.1 Devaleraea mollis | reverse complement strand
CTCAACTCCAACTTCCCACCAAATCCTGTTTCAATAATATTCTGTAAAGTTGAAATTCTAGCCTCCTTGACATCATTTTCAATTTTCGAAATATAAGATTTCGTTGTACCTACTTTATCTGCCAATTCTTGCTGAGTCAGTCCGCACTTCTTTCTAGCTTCTCTTATTAAATAACCAATTCTGAATGCTTCATATCCTTTTTCGACACTTTTGACAACCCAAAAGGAAAAATCGATAACACAACACATCCATCCCCCTCCTATCTTTGTTATATCATTCAACAATAAAGAAGACAACTATGCAAGCGACATTGACAAACAACACAGCAGCCCTAGACTATCAAGCATATTTTGATACGGCAATCTCTTATGAACAATATCAAAGAAACTTCGAAGAAGAAATAGGCTTAGGAGATGAGAGTCCGTTTGCTCAATACTTACCACAGAATTGGCAAAGACAATCTAGGCTCGACAGAAAACTTAAACTAAGTGAAAAACTAAGTGCTACTATTGATGGCATAAAATCAAAGTTACATTGGCTAGTGATTACAGAGCACTGGTGTGGTGATGCTTCACAGATCAATCCAATCATTCAGAAAGTAGCTGAAGCAAGTGAGGGTAAAATCGAATTGCGATTTGCATACAGAGATGAGGATGAGAAATTGATCAATGCACACCTGACAGATGGTAGAAGTAAATCAATTCCAATATTAATTCAGCTTGATGAAAATTATCAGTTAATCAACAGCTATGGACCAAGACCAGAAGAAGCACAGAAGTTGGTGAAAAGTATTTTAGCGGAAGGTGGATCATACAACATTCCATTGCACACTTGGTATGCCAAGGATAAACAAAAATCTGTTCAGAGTGATATAATTACTTTATTAGAAAGTATAGATAAATAGTCTGATTCTCTGATGGTTTCAATGTACTTTGGACTGAGTACTTTTTAAAAAGTCTAACAAAAAACATAAAGGAAGGGATCAAGAATAATCTTGACCCCTTCTATGTACTAAATTCACCAACTTCTCTTTGTACTGGTCATAAGATATATATCAAACCAGATATAAAAATTTCTTTACAAGTCAGTATACGTGCCATCAGGCAATCTAACTCTGAATCCAGGTCGGCCATCTGTTCGGTTAGTACCGTCGTCTAAATATATACTTGGGTTAAAAGAAGGAGGCGCATTAACCATCACCATCCTTACTAATCCATTTTGTCCTGGTTCTCCTTGAGCACCAGGAGGTCCTTGAGCACCATCTGCTCCTGCAGTACCAGATAGTCCTGTTGCTCCAGTATCTCCTTTTGCCGGACCTGGAGGTCCTACTGGTCCAGTTAGGCCTACAATTCCACCACCTAAGCCGGGCAAGCCTGGTAAGCCCGCTGGCCCCGTGGGACCTTGAAGACCCTGCAGTCCTTGTTCTCCGTCAGGACCTTGAATGCCTGCCGCACCTCCTATTGGTCCTGGATCACCTACCGGACCTACATCACCGATAGGACCTGCATAACCATCAACAGGACCATCTTGTCCATTTGTACCAGTAGGTCCAGTTGCACCTGTTGCTCCTGTAGCTCCTGCTGGTCCTGCTGGCCCAGTTCCTGTTCCTGGAGCTCCACTCAATCCTGTTGCTCCCGTTGCACCTGTTGCGCCTGTTGCGCCTGTCGCTCCTTCTGGTCCACTTGGACCCTGAGGCGCAGAAAGAGACACTTCTCCATATAAAGCAAATGGCACAGATAGTAACTGCAATGTTCCTATCAATTGATAATCATTTCCTCCATTTACATCCATACTAATATTTATAAAATGATCCGCATCTTGAAATGATACATCTTCAATAGATCCAGTAGAATCTCCTCTACCTACCTCTAAATTAATGTGCCCCAAATCAGTACTCATCACTTCATGTGTCTCAACATACTCAACAGTGCCTGTTACACTATTTTTTAAAATTGCAATCTCAATCCCAACAAGACTATTAACAACTAAATCTCCATTAGAATTCATTGCGATGGCTTGATAACTAAATGCATGTGGTATTTGTGCCTGTACGCTTGCGCAAATAAAAATAACAAGCGCTAAAATTATATTAAACTTTATTGTTTTCATTTTATTAAATTTTAAAGATCAATCCAAGTCGATCCATTATAAAATCTTAAACCGGGTAAGCCATCTTCCCTATTCGTTCCGTCATCGACATAAAGGTTTAAGTCTGGACCGGGTGTTGGAACAACACTTGTCATTTCTGCAATTTGAAAAAAGGAACTTCCTGTAATTCCTTTCGGTCCATTAAGTCCCGTAAATCCATCTTCCCCAGGTAGTCCCGCTGGACCAGTTTCACCCACTGGTCCCCCACCAGGTCCTTGAGGACCCATGATACCAGTTGGACCTACATTATTTGATGAAGGTCCTGTTGGACCCATCGGTCCCATTGGTCCAGGAAGGCCCATTGGACCTGTTATTCCAATATCTCCTATTTGACCTTGTGGCCCTGGATCTCCAAATACATTTCCTTGAGGTCCTTGGTCACCAGTTGGACCTTTTGGTCCGGTTGGCCCTCCTGCCTGTCCATCAGACCCTGGAAAACCAGCAGCTCCTGTTTGACCTGTAGCTCCTGTTGCACCTTGTGGCCCAGGCACACTGCCTCCATCATATCCTGAAGGCCCAGAAGGACCTGTAAGACCCGTCGCACCCGTCGCACCCGTTAGTCCTTGTGGACCCATTGGCCCAGCCGGAGTATCTGGTCCCGAAGATTCAACGACCAATGCATAAGGAACTGATAAAAGTTCGATCTGATTACTAAAAGTATAATCTGATCCTCCATTTTCATCCATTTCAACTTTTAGAAAGTATTGTCCTAATGACCAATCAATCTCAGAAAAGTCACCGGAGATATTGTTTCCAAAACCTACATCAGCAGTAAAATGACCAATGCTCGTAGTTGTAGTTGTGTGAGATTCTTCTAACAAAATATTATTGTCATTGAGAATAGAGAACTGCAATCCTATCGTGGTATTTGATAATACTGAACCGTTGCTACTTATCGCAATTCCTTGATAATTAAAAGCTTCTGGTTGAGCATATAGGGAAATAAAATTCATCGCCACTATAAAACAACAAACTGATAATTTATTTATATTCTTTTTCATTTTCTGTTGTTTATTTTAATAAAGATCTATCCAAACTGACCCAGTATAATATCTAAAGCCAGGCAGTCCATCTGCTCTATTTGCTCCAGAGTCTAAATAAATTTCGTTTGCGGTCGGGCTACCCGGAGGGCTAGTCAACATTACTTGAATTCCCAAACCATTTTCACCTGGTAGACCCAATTCGCCTTGAGGTCCATTGGCACCATCTGGTCCATTTGGTCCTGCCTCACCAATATCCCCTTGAGGTCCATTTGAATCTCCTGGAGGTCCTGCCGGGCCTTGAGGACCCTGAGGTCCTTCTGTTCCTCCTGCATCACCTTCAGATCCAGCAGGACCTGTCAACCCAATTAATCCTTGAAATCCTTCAGGACCTTGTTCACCTGGTGGTCCTACCGGCCCACCTCCTGGTCCTTGCGGCCCTGTTGGACCTTTAGGTCCTTCTGGCCCTACTTCTCCTCCTGAAGGTGCATCATTACCTGGCATACCACTTGGCCCAGTTGCCCCAGTTGCTCCAACAGCTCCAGTTGGTCCAGTTGGCCCTGGCGTTCCACCTACTCCATTTGGACCCCGCGCTCCTTCTGCTCCTGTCAATCCAGTAGCTCCAGTTGCTCCAATTGCTCCCTCCTCTCCTACAGGACCATGCTTTGCTTCAAAACCATATTGAGCATATGGTACCGCCAAAAACTCAGTTGTTCCAGCAATCAAATAATCAGTACCTCCACTCACATCAATCCCAACTTCCAGAAAAAAACTTCCCAGACTCCATGCAATGTCATCAAAAGAAAAAGCTATTTCTTCTCCCTCACCTATATTTAATTCAAAAGAACCAACCGAACTTGTTGAAACTTCATGTCTTTCAATGTATGCCATAACCCCTCCTGGGCCATCTTTCAAAATTGATAAAAGGACTGCAATTTCTTGATCCTGTATTGCAGTACCATTTGCATCATAAGCCACACCTTGATACCTAATAGCATCTTGAGCAAGACTTACTCCTACAATCATGAAAGCAAATAATATTGTGTGTATTAATTTCTTCATTTTTATGATTTATAGCTTTACAATTTTTAAAGTTTTCGAACTTTCTGAACCTTTAGTTACTTTCAGAAAATAAGTACCCGAGCTTAATGGATTTAAATCCACAGTGGTTCTTATTGTATTAAGATCACCAATCTGCATATCAGCACCCATACTATTAAACAACTGATATTGATAACTCCCATTCATCTCAGGTAATTCTAATATTAAATCAGAATTTGTAGGATTAGGGAATACATTGATTTCTTCATTCAAGATATCTTCAATGTCCGTAGATTCAGAAATACTAACTTGTAAAAAACCCTGTGATATCATAATCTCTCCACCCGTTATTTCTGTATTCATTGGCTCTCCAATAGATAAATACATGGCACCTGCATCTCCCATAATGGAGCCTCCAGTTGAACTGATAACATAAGATCTTATTTCTTGAGAAAATCCACTACAACATAGCATCATCCCTAGAAATAGAAAAATCATTCTTTTCATAATCTATTTTTTAAAAGTTGTACAAGGCACTAAGATCAGTGCTCTATTATAATATTTGGCTAGCTTGATTAATGTGACAGATATGACACAACAATTATTAAAAATTAAAAATCCCTAGAATCTTTTCTTAAGGCCCACACCAACGGAAAAACTATTAAATGTTGAGTTTAGAAACTGCTCTTGGGCATTCATTCTTTGAAATGAAAAATCAACTATAAAATCTGTCTTTTTTCCCAAGGAATAACCCAATTCTAGATTTGTTTCTAAGCCTAGTTTAAATTCTGGCATAGTATCATCAAGTGCGACAGGAATTAAATTCTCACTCAAGCTTAACCCTGTTGTCTTTGTATAAACATTAAACAATGGTCCAGCATTCAGTCCAATCGTGAATACATTGATATTCTTCCTAATTCCAAACAAAACTGGAATACTTACTAGCTGATGCTGAGTATAATTAACAAGATCACGATCTACTTCCTGAAAATATGGAATCCCTACTAGGTTATCGGCATTGGGATCTACTTCTATTTTCTCACCCAATTCGTTAACTACATAACTTCCATCCCAAGAAAATTCTTCATTGATCTGCTGAACTTTCAATCCGGTACTCACTTGAAATAAATCAGTCAAATCATATGACATCATTAACTTTGTTGATAAAACCTCAAGCTCTATTTCCGCATCATTCCTAGCATTTAAATAAGCTAGGTATTTTTCATCATTAGCGATATATTCCTTTTGGAAAATTCCGTAAGAACCAACCAAACTCAAGGCAAATTTTGGCTTAACAACTGTCGACTCAACTTCTACTATGTTCTCCGCTAATGAATTCTTTATATCCAATACCCTTTCTTCAATTTCAAAGCTAGAAGGCATCAAAATGTCAACCATAGAAATATTCATTAAATCCTTAATCCCTAGAGCTTCTTTCTGTGTTGACTCTTGACTAACAACCCTTGTTGCAGTCTTCTCTTTTAATGGCGTCTCTTTTTTTGATGCCGCTTGAATTGGTGTAATTACATTATTTACTACATTAGAAATATTTTCATCTGCTTTGCGCAAATCTTCATTTGTTTTGCCTAAGTCTCCTTCCGCTGTAACGATCGGCAAAAGTGATTTAATAGCTTTTGTTGAACTTACAATATCTCCTTTTACAACTTCTTTACCTTTGATAGCTACATTACTCTCCGTTTTCAATGTTGATCTATTCTTTACTGGCTTAGTTGTTGATTTTGGTGAATTCTTCTTTGTTGGTTGTGAATTTAGCCTTTGCTCAGTTGTGTTAGATCCTTGTCGTCTTGTTGCTTTCTTTTGTGTTGCTTTCTTTTGTGTTGGTTCCTTTACAATGTCTTGACTAGTAATATTTTTCTGCGCAGGAGGTGCAATTTTTGCTGCCTCATCATTTTTTGCTTCAGCAATTGAACCTAAAGAACTTGCCTGAGGCACATAAACATCCTCAGGCAAATTATTCTTATTCATACTTTCAGAAACATTCTCGGTCGCCCCGATAGAAGTGTCTGACAAACCACTATGGTAATTATTATTTGTATCCAGCGTCGAAAGCTGAAATTTTAAAAAGACAGAAACGCCGAGGAATAGCAAAAAGCCAAGAAGATAAATCTTCTTATCCTTTTTCTCTTTCTTAATCCTTGCAAGTGCCCCCACAAAGATTTCCTCAGGATTTACTGGATACTCATGTTGGTGAACACTTTCCCGTAATATTTCTTTTACTTTCTGTTTCATGCAATCCCTATTTTCTGAACTAAACCCAACTTCTCTTGAAGTAGCTTTTTTGATCGGTATAAATGTGTTCTTGAATTAGTCTCCGTAATATTTAGCATTGAAGCAATCTCTCTATGTGAATATCCTTCAATTGCAAATAATGCAAACACTTGTCTGTAGTCATCAGGTAAATTGAATATCAAATCCATGATTTCCTGATGTGTCATATTACTTATGATTTGTTCGTCAAATCCCTTTTCTATTTCTAGAGCGTTTAAACTAGACTCTAGGTTCCTATATTTTCTTTGATTCTTGCTAAGTGAAATGTTTATGATGATTCTTTTTAACCAACCATAAAATTGAGCTTCCTTGTCTCCTTCAAAGCCTTTGATTTTTCTGAATACTATGACAAAAGCATCCTGTAAGGTATCCTTGGCATCCTCTTCTGATCGGGCATAGATCCGCGCTATCGTCATAAGACGAGCAGAGAAACGATAAACCAACTCTCTGAAAGCGGTCTCGTCTCCTTTTTTTAAGCGTTTAACTAAAGTAACTATGTCCATCAATTATATTAATCAATCATAATAAACCAAACTAAAATCTACAGAATCCACATTTTCTTGCGGATAAAGCGGATCGTTTGTAATAGAAATATCATCTCCAATTCCAAAAAATCTATAACTTTTAAAACCATCGTGATCAACTATTTCAACCTCACATTGTCCCAAGAGTAAGAATCCTTGAATTTCAAATGAAAGCTGATAATCGACCTCTGATACATCGTCTTTTATAACAAAGGCTCCTTGTAAATATGTAGTATTAAAAAGATCTTTATCTACCATTTTTACACTGAAAATAGTCCTAGGATTACTCCCTGTGATTCTACTGATAGTCCATGAATGATCAGTGGCATTTTCAAGCTCCATTTGCCAATCCATGTTTTCATATGAGATGTCATAGCCTGCAACTACATCTAAGCAAGTAGGAATATCACCAATATTTATGTTATTGCTAATATCTAAATCTAGAACCTCGCTAACTTTATTGTCTGAATCTGAGATAGCTGTGATACTCACTCTATCGTCACTGCAATTGGAAAATGAATAATCAAAATTGCCAAATTCATCCGTACGATATAAGTACTGTTGATCCGCAAAGCTAACTTTCACATAAGCCCGATCTTGAGTTTCTCCACCACAATTCGTCACGTTACCTTGTATGGCAATATTCTCCATTTCAGTCTGCACAACAATTAGACTAAATACTTGCTCTTCTTGGGAAATTACACCAATTTCATTGGTTTGATTCCCTGCTGCACATTCATGAAAGACTCCCAAATCCAAATCAATTTCTTGTGGAATTCGTCCTGAGTATCTTCCAGATTTTGTAGCACTTAAAGCATTTATATACGCTTGGTTTTGGTTGAAAATTTCAACGTAAGTATCATTAAAAGTTCCATCAGGAGTTTCAAGACTTCCTTCTACATCTGCATAAGGATATGACTCACCCAACATCCAATATCCAACTTCATCAAACTCTCCAGAGAACTTATCTCCGACAAGGCTAGCTTCACCTTTTTCAACCCAGGTCCCATTGAGTTGATCAAAATGAAAAACGGAAACTACTGATGGCAGACTGTTCAGATCTGCATCAGTTAATTTCAATTCAAATTGCGCTTTAGAATTTTCTGGAAGTTGCAATTGTTCACGGGATTGGCTAGAAATGCTAATATGGAAAATTCCAAAGTTCGAAAGTGCTTTTACTTCGTAAGTGAGATTAGGCGTAAGGTCTACACCCGTAAGATCTCCAGGGGTTTTATTATAATTGTTTTTTGTGTTTCCTTCTATGGTTGTTAAATGTGCATTGATTTCTCCATTGTAAATCTCATTTGCGCCAAGCAAATAATCACCACTCGGAAGATCTACATTCAATAATCCTTCTACATCAAGAATACCTTGATTCTCAGAAACAAGCATTCCTTCAGCCTCGGGTATTAATTCAACCTGAACTACATTTATTTCTGATGCAAGCGCATAAATCTTTCTTGAACCAAAAAGATAACCAGGCTTGGTCACTGTGATATAAGTCCCATCACTGTAAAGAGTTGCATTCTCAAATGAGAACTTTCCATTTTCATCAGTCATTGTTGAATATCCTTTGATGCTAATTTCAGCATCCTCCACAGGTTGATTACCCGTTGTTGTAATTGTACCCACTAATTCAGCCATCACTTCTGCAGTAGAAGGATTTATTACCGGTGGCTTGAAAGTAGTGACATCCATAGGCTCTCTATTGCAAGAAGCAAAAAGGACTACAATAGAGATAAATAGTAAAATTCTTTTCATTTAAACATTTGTCTTTTCCAGCGGGGTTGTTAATTTTCGGTTGTCTATAATGAAATTTGGCTAGAAGCTCATTTGTGACAAGAATCAAGGAAAAAATAAATAATAATTTAAAATAGAAGAATAAGAGCTAATTATTAGCCCCTTGAACTTATTTTAATTGATTTGATCGTGATATTGCAAGTAAAAGGCCGATTTAAGGAAAACAGACACTCCAAGGCTTTTACTATGAATTAGGGTCGACATGCGTGAATTTTCTCTACTTTTCTCTGTTTTATAAGTAAAAAGTGATGAAATCTCAGATTTGTCCAATAGATCTAGATTTCTTAGAGCCTACAAATTACCTCCTCTTCTTCTTCTTTTTCCTCCTTTTCTTCAATCCCTCCAGAATTTCAACCAATTTTCGCTTTTCATCACCAATTTCATCGATTCGACGTCTTTTGTCCTGACCTTTTCTACTCCTAGACCTACTTCTCTCTTCATCTGGAAAGAAAATATCCTCGATTGCTTCAATGATTAAGATCTCATCATCGCCAAGTGGACCATCTAGACAAGCTTGTAAATCCCCAAGTTCACCGTATTGGTTAGCACCCAACATTTTACGATAATCGGCATATTCAAACAATGAACCCACTAGAGGCAAAGCAGTATTACTTCCTGCTCCCATTGAAAGACTTCTAAAGTGGATCCGACGGTCTTCTGTTCCCACCCAAGCTCCAATAACTAAGTCTGGCGTATAGCCTATATACCAACCATCAGATTGATTTTGAGTCGTCCCCGTTTTCCCTGAAATTGGTTGATTGATATCATAAACATTATACAATCTTCTTCCTGTCCCTGAAATATTTACTTGATGTAACATGCGGTTAAGAGCGTCGACATTCTCTGGCTCAGCAACCCTTTCTTGGTATTTTGAACTGTTAGCTTCATATATAACTTCTCCATTTCTGGTTTCTATCCGCAGTATAGATTGCAGCTCTGGCTTTTTTCCTTCATTGGCAAGACAAGCATATACTTGAACCATCTCCAACAACGAAATATCAGAAGTCCCCAAAACCATTGATGGCACTTCTGCCAACTTATTATGTATACCCATTTTCTTTGCCTGCTTTACAATCGACGGAATCCCTGCTTCAAACAATACCTGAACCGAGACCGTATTGACAGAATTTATCAAGGCTTGAATCATCGTCAACTCTCCTCCGTATTCACCGCTTGAATTCTTTGGCGTCCAATCTTTATAGCTTGAGTAAGTGCGCAACTCGTTGGGGTAAGGCTTGCATGGATCCCCACCATTTTCAAGCGCTGTTAAATACACGATGGGTTTAAAAGTGGATCCTACCTGCCTTGGCTCCGTAATTCTATCGTATTGAAACCTCGAAAAGTCATTTCCTCCTACCCAAACTTTCACAAATCCCGTCTGAGGTTGAACCGCAAGTACTCCAGTGTGTAATAAACCCAAATAGTGCTTTATTGAATCAATCCTTGTTCCACGCTTTGTTTCATAACCCTTCCACGTCCAGTAGTCCCTTTCTTCAGGTGTGGTAAACTCAGTCAATATTTCTTTACTGGACTTACCCGCCTTTTTCAAGCTTTTGTACAATGAATGCCTCTTCAGGTTTTCATCTATGATACGTGTATCCTTCCCAAACTTTTTCCCTCCTTCCCAACTCTTATCAAATTGATTTTGCAATTGATGCATATGCCTCTGCATGTTCTTCTCAGCTGCCAACTGTAGATCCAAGTCAAGCGAAGTATATACCTTCAATCCATCTTTGTAAATATCATATTTAGAGCCATCTTCCTTACTCATTTGTTCGCTTAAAGCGGCAAACTCTTTTCTCACTTGATTTTTAAAATACCTTGCAAATTCATTTTTCTGAACCGACTTCTGATAGTCTATTTTCAAAGGTAGTTTTGACAATTGATCTTTAGTGCTCACAGCAAGCATATCGTATTTAGACATTTGGCTGAGGACAACATTTCGCCGACTCTGAGCTCTATCCGGATTTCTTCTTGGACTATAATAACTTGGTGCCTTCAAGATGCCAACCAGTGTAGCAGCCTCCTCAAGCAATAATTCACTTGCTGATTTATTAAAAAATCGCTTAGCTGCTGTTTCTAATCCAAACGCACGCTCACCGAAGGAAACAGTATTGGTATACAATAATAGAATTTCATCTTTGGTGTAAACTTTCTCCATTTTTCGGGCAATGATCATCTCCCTGAACTTATTAAGAACAGAGGAAAAGAAACGGAATCTTTCTCTTGGAAAAACATTTTTGACTACTTGCTGAGTTAAGGTACTTCCTCCTCCACTAGATCGCTTCTGCAATAGAATGGTCTTCACCATTACCCTACCTAGAGATCTGAAATCAACCCCAGTATGTTTTTTAAATCTGACATCTTCAGTTGCAATCAATGCATCAATAAAAAACGGGTTTAAATCCTCAAATTCTAAGTTGGTGCGATTTTCAATAAAGTATTTTGCGATCAATGACTCATCACTTGAGTAAAGCTCTGAAGCTTCTGGATTCTCTATCGCCTTAATATCAGAAGTACTTGGTAGGTCTGTGATAACCTCCAGTCTCACTAGAAGAAAAAGAATTAGAACCAATAGGATTGGAAATAAGATCAAAGCCAAAATGACTCGCTTAATCAATCGTTTATTTTCTTTGATGTATTTCTTGATTTCCAAATTGTAAATTGCCTTTTATACGGTATTAACACCAGATACTAACGTTAAGAATAAGGCCATTTGATATACAAAACAAGAAAAACAGAGGACTATCTCAATTTCCATCCATATTTAGGAATGAAAACATAGAAATGTATTTACTTTGAGCTTGTGTTAAAGAGATTAATTTACATATTCTATAAACAAGTAGCCAAGCTAAACGTCTACCTTTATTTCAGTAAAATTGAAATTAACGGCGAAGAAA
The DNA here is from genome assembly GCA_032361265.1 of Devaleraea mollis. Taxonomy (NCBI): domain Eukaryota; phylum Rhodophyta; class Florideophyceae; order Palmariales; family Palmariaceae; genus Devaleraea; species Devaleraea mollis. The sequence continues at coordinate 15,656 of JAULCF010399987.1, read as the reverse complement.
ATGTTCCTGATGACGATGCGCCATTCATATATGCCGTAAATCATCAAGCTGCGTTTCTCGACGCAGTGCTTCTTGGAACACTATCGCCGTTTCCAGTTCATTATCTTACCCGGTCTGATGTTTTCAAGCCTGCAACTCAGTGGATTCTGTCTGCATTCAATATGATTCCTATTTATAGAATAAGAGATGGTTTCTCCTCACTTTCTAAAAATGAGGCAATATTTGAAACCATCAAAGACCTTTTAATACAAGATAAAAGAATTCTTATTTTCCCTGAAGGTAATCACCACCACACTCATTTTTTGAGACCTATTTCCAAAGGAGTATCTAGGATAGCGTTCAATTCGCAATTGGTAAACAAAAAGGATATTATGGTCGTTCCCGTAGGATTGAACTACTTCAGCCATACACGCTCTGGAAGAAAATTGATCTTAAATTATGGCAAACCCATAAGAGTAAAAGATTTTATGCCAGAAGGAGAAAAACCTGGACCAAGAGACCTAAATAAATTCAGATTGGCCGTGGCCGATGCTATAAAAGAGAATCTAATAATCCCAGAAGACGATGGTAATTACGATAATCGTAAATTGGTATTCAATAGAAAAAATGAAAAACTAAACTTTCAAGCCATTCGACAATTGGCCAATGGTGATCAAGAATTTAAAGCACAACCTTCTTTCGCTTTCGCAAATATTCTCTCTAAGATCTTACTAATACCAAGCGCACCAGCCTTCTTGCTTTATTATTGGGTTGAAAAAAACAAAATCGGTCAGACCGCCTTTATTTCTTCTATTAAACTAGCATTCGGAATGTTTATTTTTCCAACATGGCTACTCTTAAGTTTTTTAATCGTAGGATTAATCTGGGGATGGTCTATTGGAGGAATTGTAGTTGGTATTCAACTTTTTGCTTTTTTACTTAGAAGGTACATAGTGAGATTTGCGTAAGCGAGTCTTCCTTTTAACTACTTGCAAGTCTTAATACTGCCTACTGAAAGCATACTTAATCCTTAATTCTAGAAAGACCCATCGCCTTCAACATCCACCTTGGCAATGATTTTCCTGCGGGACGTTTCTTAAGATCTAAGTACCAATTTATTTTCTTAAGAATGGGCACTTTATGTGTTTCTACAAATTCAATCAATGCTCCATCCGGATCTTCAATGTATGCAAAGTGACCAGCTGCTTCACCCATGTCAAAGTCACCACTATCAACGGTAAAACCACATCCAGCCTTCTTGCATTTCTCACGCAGAGAATCCATATGCACTACATCAAAACAAAGATGTATATACCCTAGATCGCCCCACATTCTATCCTTGAATATCTTCCTCGGTGTCTCATCAATCGCTTGTACCAACTCGATCTCTCCAGCTCCCAATAACTTACTGAAAGGTCCTTGACGTTCCTTGGAATGCCTCAATAACACTCTGCGGAACTCTTGGCTATCACTGTTTAAAAAACCAAAGTCGTCAAACTTGCCCTGCTTATCGTACACGATTGTATCAAAGCCGAGTATGTCTTTATAAAATTCTTTTGACTGATCAATATTGCTTACACCAATGACTGCACCATAAACTCCACCAGAATGAGAAATCCCTTTTCCAAACCAATTATCGGATTCAACAACTTCTATTGGATTACCAAATGGGTCATTAAGATAAAAGTGACTCTTACCTTCTGGTGATTTTGCAATTGCCGAAACCGTGTTATTTTTTGAAAGTACTTCGTGAGATTTTTTAATATTAGGCGATTTAAACTTTGCAGCAAAAATCCCTAAGTCCCCAAGCTTCACATCAAAAGCGGCAGGTTGCCCTACCTTAGAGGTGTATTGCCAAATCTCGGCTCCGCCTCCTCCCATCATATTCAATGCAAGAATCGCATGACGACTTCTAGGCTCTCCTTCCGTGTAAGGAAGCATCAGCGCAGCCTCAGCAGCCTCATCAAAAACTGGAAGATCCATACCTAAGTTTTTTCGATACCAATCAAAGGTATCGTATACAGAGATATTACCAATTCCAATCTGTTGAATGCTTGAAATAATCGGATCCTTCATGGTGGATTCTTAGCTTACTTTTTCTCCTTCGTAAGCACCAGCCTTCAATTTAATCTGCACAGCTTTGAATGCTTCAATGGTTTCAACGATATCTTCTGATGTATGTACGGCTGTAGGAATCAATCTCAACAAAATGATTCCTTTAGGTACTACAGGATATACAACTATCGAACAGAAAATTCTATAATTCTCTCTGAGGTCATAAACCAATTTCATCGCCTCTTCCACTGACCCTTTCATGTATACTGGTGAAACACACGAGTTGGTATTTCCAATATCAAAACCTGCTTCTTTAAGACCTGATTGAAGCTGCCTTACATTCTCCCAAAGTCTATTTTTAAACTCCGGCATTGTTTTAAGCATATTCAATCTCACCTTTGCACTTTGTACGAGAGGCATCATCAATGACTTTGCAAAGATCTGAGATCTCATGTTGTATTTTATAAACTGAATGGTGTCTTTATCACCTGCCAAGAATGCACCTACACTTCCCATCGCTTTCGCAAATGTTGCAAAGTATAAATCGATATCATCTTGTACTCCTTGTTCCTCTCCTGCTCCAGAACCAGTTTCACCTAAAGTTCCAAAACCATGTGCATCATCCACTAAAAGTCTGAATGAATACTTTTCTTTAAGAGCAACAATTTCTTTTAATTTTCCTTGGTCTCCTCTCATTCCAAAAACACCTTCTGAAATAACAAGAATTCCACCTTTTTGCTCTTCAGCAATCTTGGTAGCCGTAGCCAATTGCTTATCTAAGCTTTCTATATCATTATGCTGAAAAACCAATCTTTTACCTGAGTGCATTCTTACTCCATCCACAATACAAGCATGACATCCAGCATCATAAACAACAACATCTCTTCTTGACAATAAAGAATCGATTGCAGACATGATTCCTTGGTAACCAAAGTTCACCAATACTGCTGCTTCTTTATTTTCAAATTCCGCTAATTCTTCTTCTAGGTCATCGTGATGTTGCGTATTTCCAGACATCATTCTTGAACCCATTGGATAAGCTAGTCCCCAATCTTCTGTTGCTTGAGTGTCCGCTTTTCTTACATCAGGATGATTTCCAAGCCCTAGGTAATTATTAATAGACCATACGATTACTTCGCGGCCTTTAAACATCATTCGGTTACTTAGTTCACCTTCAAGTTTTGGGAATATGTAATAACCTTCGGCCACATCAGCATATCTGCCTAGAGGTCCCATATCCTTCTTTATTCTTTCAAAAATATCCATAGTCGATTAGATTCTAATTTGCTTTAGCAATTCTACCATACTTTACTTTGGTAATTCTATTTTACTTTTGCCTTAGCTATGATTTTCCTAAATATGTTAGGAAATAATTTAGACACAAATATAGCCAATTTAGTTTCCTTAAAACCACCAAAATAGACCTCTGCTTTATGTTTTTCTATAGCATTAAGGATTTCTTTTGCCAAAACGTTCACATCCATCCCTTTTTCTTGCCCTTCATCCATCTTTTGGTGGGCTTTCCCGGTTCCTGTCAAGGCATTTTTAGAAATATCCGTCTTCACAAATCCAGGGCAAATGATACTTACTTTGATATCTGTCTGAGCAACTTCGGCCCTCAAAGCATCAAAAAAGCCATGTAAAGCCATTTTTGACGCCGAATAACCTGATCTCTCAGGAACACCAAATTTACCAGCAACACTGCTCATTGTTACAAAATGTCCCTTTCCTCTCTTCTTAAAATACGGTAATAGCAAGCAACTTAGTTGCGTTGGGCCTAAAAAATTTACATCCATTAGCTTTTTGTAAACCTTAAACTCTGTTTCCTCTACCTTAGAACGCTGGGAAATACCTCCATTATTAATAAGAATATCCACATCACTCAATAAGTTCTCGTTCTGTTGAAATATTAGTTCAAGACCAGCATGATCCTCCAAATCCAGCCTTATGACATCTACGCTTGGAGAATTATTGCATTCAGCCTTTACCTCTAGCAAGGCTTCAGTCTTCCTACTTGACAAGATCAAATGTGCTCCTTCTGCCGCAAACGCTATGGCTAAAGCCCTACCTATACCAGCGCTAGCTCCCGTTATCCATACTTTCTTGTTCTTAAAATAGCTCATTCAATTGCGAAGATAATAATACCAGTAAATATGATATCCATTAGCTTAAATAAGCTAATGGTAAACAAAACCTCAGCACCAAAACTACAAGAACCCAGCTTGCACTAGATTTTGTGACTTTTTTTCCTTAATTTATAAGAGTAACAAAAGGCAAAGAACTAGAAAAGTGGAGGAGAGGATTTATTAACATCAAAAACTCACAATATGCTAAATCAAGAAGTAAGAAAAATTATGACCAAAAATCCAGTGGTCGTTTCTCCTACCAACACCGTCTGGGAACTATCCCAAATGATGATTAAAAACAATGTCCAACAAGTACCCGTTGTTGAAAACGGTCAACTTGTAGGAATGATTACAACACATGATCTTTGGAAACACGCAAGTACATCCAGAGAAAATGACAAAATTAAAGTTGGCGAATTGATGAATAAAAACATCATTAAGATTATGCCAAAAGACAAGGTCGGAACTGCTGCAGAACTGTTTATGGACAAGAGATTTAAAACACTTCCTGTAGTAAACCTTAATAACGAACTAAAAGGAGTAGTAACAGCTTTTGATGTTATCAAGCATACTATGAACAAAGAATACAAAAATCCAATCTTGTACAAAAAAGAGTTGACAGCTTAATCGCTGATAAAATATAAATCAAAAAAGCCGTTCGCCAATTGGCGAACGGCTTTTTTGATTTATTCTTGAGTGACGCTTAATAAGAATTAATTATCTGCGTATTCTGTTTCAAAATATGCACGATAAGCATTGATTCCCTTTTGCTTGATGATTTCTCTGTAGTTACTCTGAGTCACTGGGTATACCTCATACTCAACATCATTGGTCACAAACTTATCTTCATTCTTTTTGATAGTATCCCAGTAGTCCATTGCTTTTGCTTCATTGGTGTACTTTCTGATTAATATCAAATGTGTATTAGCATCTCTATTAAGAGAAATATCACTTTGCTGCAATCTATTTGACTTAAAGAACTGTCTGTTAAATGCAGAAATACTAAGCTTCGTTTTATCAACTTCAGCTGCTGACACATCATACAATACAACAACTACATAATGAAGCCCATCCTTATTCTTTTCAAAGTTTTGAGTTTCTTCATCATAAAGTATTGTAGAAAAAGCCTCTGTATCTCCTTTCAAAAATCTAAGAATTTCTTTTGCTCTAGTCTGCTCATCCGTATTAGGATATCTCTTAACAAGTTGCTCAAGTGCTTTTACATATTCTTCTTGACCGGACATACTTCCGATACTCATTGCTGACAACAGTGAAAACTTTGCAGCAAATTCATTACTTGCTCCAAATTGCTTTTCAGATTTCTTAGATCTATTGATCACTGTTTCAAAATCCTTTTTCTCAAAGTAACCGTAAGTCGCGGTATAATATTCTTCCAACTGATTCTCCTCAGCCAATTGCTCTTTGACATAATTAGGGTCTGTTGCAATCTTAGTAAATCTTGAATCAGGAAACTGGCTCTTTAACAGTTCAATATATTTGTTTGCTTTTGTCTTATTTCCAAGATCCTCATGATTCAAGTATTGGTAGAAAAAAGCTTGATCGAGTTTAAGATACTTTGGAAATTCATTTTCTAATCTTGAAAACGCTTCATCTGATTTTTTAAAATTCTGAAGTCTATCTCTATACATAAAACCTAAGTCAAACAATGACTGAGATAACTTACGATAGGCTGTCTCTTTTCCTAGCTTTGAAGTAGGTAGTTGATCCATGAACTCTTGAATCTGTGCTTCAGATATTTCTTTCTCTCCTGATTCTTCTGTGTCTTCATCAAAGAAAGTAGAACCTACTGCAGATCTTCTCCAGTTATCTTCAAGAACACGCTCTCCCCATTTTCTTTCAAATGCTTGCTTCCCTTGAATTACTGCTTGGGCATTATATGCAAAGAAACTGCTCTGACCAGAACCATATCTTCTTCCTGGCCTTGTTCCTCCTGGAGCTGCCGGTCTATCATCTTGTTGCTTTCCAGCGATCTCTTCAACCGGTGCATTTTTGATTGCTTCAATTGCTCTTTCTCTCAAATCACTATTAGATAATGAGGCAAGTCCTAGAAGACTATCTTGCAATTCAACTTGCTTGATCGTTACTGAAATATCTTTAAGACTGCTTGCATAATTTTTAACATCAGGATACCTATCATCCGACTTTGGCATAAAGTCCAATGTTTTATCAAAATATTGCTTTGCAGCGATATAATCCTCTTGTTCAAAAAGCAAGTTGGCTAATTTGTAAAACAAATCAGGATCCTTTGCTCCTGCAGTAGAAGTTCCTTTTTTAAATGCATCAATTGCTGCAGTAGTCTTTCCATCATTCAACAACACTTCTCCTATAGAAAAGTAGATTGGTCCGACGTATTCCTGAAATTTATCTTCCCCAGCCATTTTTTCCATTTTTTTAATGGCTGCATCCGAAGACATTTTTCCGATAGAATGAGAAAGTTTAATCTCATTAATATCAGCATAGAATCCCATTTCAAAATCTGGCTTCAAAGATTTACATCTTTCGTACTCTTTAAAGGCTGCACTTGGATTTCCTAATCTTTCAAAGATCTGAGCTCTGATATATGCATACCTTGCTTGATACAATTTATCATCAGTCACAGTTATTGCTTCATCTAAGAAAGTAAGCGCTGTATTATATTCCTTATTCTTAATATTTAAATGTGCTCTAGCCACCGGAATCTTACTTCGGACTTCTTTCTGAGCATTTGAACCACTTATCTTATTTAAGTAATAATCAGCTGAAGAATAATTCTCTCTTTCAATCAAAGTACGAGCCAACCAATATAGCCCATCCCAATATGCCGTTGAATGACCAAAAGGTCCATCTTTGATTTCTTCCTCTTCTTTTTCCTTTTCTTTCTCCTCTTCTTTCTTTGTTTTCTCTTCAGCTTTTTCTTCTGCACTTTTAGTAGTTGCTGTTGGACGACTTGGTCCTGAAGATGATGATGAAGAACGACCTTTTTTCTGCCTAGCTTTTAATTCAGCTTTCCTAGCTTTCTCTTTTGCTTTCTTCTCAGCGTCTCTTTGTTTTTTCTTTTCTTTCTGCGATTTTTCTCTGTCGTCTGCCTGTTGCTTCTTCTCCGACTTCTTTACCTTCTGATCTCGTTTTTTTTGCTTCTCCTTCTGAGCTCTAGAGGCATCTTTGACTGGATCATAATTTTTACCATATGGATTCTTTGGATCAAACTCCTCTTCAAAGAAAAGCAAAGTTTCTTCTGCCGTTTCAAAATCTTGCTTATAAAACTGCGCTTTACCGATCATCACGTAGCAATCATCCACCCAATGGCTTACTCTATGTAGTGACGCCGATTTAGAGACTTTTTCTATTGCAACATCTAGATTATTTGCTTCAAGCTTAGGATTCTGTAAGTTGGTATAATCGTATACACTTAATACTTGATTGTAGTTATCAACATGAGCATTTTGCATGTTAAAAACGCTTTCAGCCATCAATTCTTCAGCATTGAAAAATGCATTGTAGTATGCTGTAGTATTATGGTAAAACTTCTTGGTGCCACTTATATCACTCTTTTTCTTCTCTGTAACACAGCCAGAAAGAAGAAAAACAGTTACCAATAGGGCGATAAAAGACCTTAATATGCTCAACGTTGTATATTTTATTGTGATTATGCGCTTAATCGCGAAGTTTTGGGAGAAAATCAGCCGATTAATGTTACTTATATAAACTGATTTACTGCAAAATTATTTTAATTATTCCAATTTTACACCCTATTAGCACATTAATAAGGATTATACCATTTAATATTTAAGGTTTCATATAAGAATTAGACGATGAATTTGTTACGATTTAGGCAAAAAACGCAATCATAGCAGCAGCTATTGTGGGGCCTGCCTGCCGAAGTGGCTGGTATTTTTAACCTTCCAGACCAGCAGGCTGGCGGAAATATTGACGAATTCAACTCAATTATATGCGGAATAATAAGTTTTAAATGGTATCAATACGATATAAAACCTTTTGACGATGAATGATAATGCTTTTGATAAGGCTGGATTCTGGGAAAATCTCAAGACAACATACAGAATTGGCATCTTTGATCCTGAGAGTTTAAGAGAGCTAAAGTCCTACCAGTTCTCAATTTTAGGCCTCCTTATGTCCATCTTGGGCCTAGCTCTACTAGTATTTTTGTTCTGTATACTGCTATTTTCCTTTAAGCCTATAAAACATTTCATTTTTGGAATCGATAATGTAGAAAGTAGCAGTGCATTCATAAATCTTAACAAACAGGTCATTGATTTAGAAACAACCCTACAAAATCAAACAATTTATATTGAAGGATTGGTCAATATGCTCAATGGCGATAATCAATCCGTCAATCAAGCTGATCCAAGATTACTAGATCTTGCACCAGCAACGCCCGTAACCAGCACTCTTGTCGAGCCATCAACAAAAGTTGATGCACAGAGCTTAGGTCTAAGGGAATTAAGGTCAAAATTAATGCACCTTGTATCACCTGTCAGAGGTCGTATAAGTGCACACTATAATGCGCTAGAAGATCATCTTGGCGTTGATATCATTGCTCCTAAAAACTCACCCATTGTAGCAGTAAATGATGGTGTCGTTATTAACTCGGCATGGACATTGGAGACAGGTAATACGATCAGTATTCAACATGCAGATAACATCATCTCTATGTATAAACATAATTCCGCACTTTTAAAAGATGAAGGTGATTACGTTACCTCAGGTGAAGCCATTGCCATCATAGGAAATACTGGTGAACAAACAACAGGACCACATTTACATTTTGAACTATGGTATCAAGGAACTCCACTTGATCCGGTACAGTTTATTTCCTTTTAAAAAATATAATACCTTTGTGAAATAATCAGATTTATGAGTGATAATAAACACGAGTTAAAAACGCTTAAAAGCGAAGATGGACAATTATTAAGTCCAGTGTTAAACGAGGAGGTAAGAAACTTCTTAATTGATATCGATGGCACCATCTGTGACGATATTCCTAATGAGGAACCAGAAAGAATGGTGACAGCTGAGCTTTATCCTGATGCGTTAGAAACCATCAATAACTGGTATGCAGAAGGGCACATTATCACTTTTTTCACATCGAGAACAGAAGATCACCGTGAAGTAACCGAAGCTTGGTTAAACAAGTACAACTTCAAGTATCATGGACTTTTGATGGGTAAACCAAGAGGAGGAAACTATCATTGGATTGACAATCACATGGTAAGAGCTACGCGCTTTAAAGGTAAGTTCACAGACATGATCAAAGCCAACAAAACGATTGAGATTTTTGAGCCTTAAATCTTTCTTTTCTTAAGATCCATTACAGCTTCTTTTACATCGGTAAATGAAAATTCAAAGTTTTCATCCATAGCTTTTTGTGGAATAACTCTAGTACTGTTTGTCAACATTCTAGTCATTTCACCCATAGCAAGACGCAATAAAAATGCTGGTACTGGTGCTGCAATTGCCAAAGGTGAAAACATGTTTTTTATCTTCTTTGCCATGTCTTTAAGCTGTAGCGCCTTAGGGGCGCAACCATTATAGACACCACTCCAATCCTTATCCTCGATTCCCTTGATCAACATCTTGCAGATATCATCTATATGAATCCAAGAATAATATTGCCTCCCATTTCCAAAATATCCACTTATTCCAAAACGAAGTGGAATCATCATTTTCTCCAACGCTCCGCCTTTCGTACTTAACACAATACCGATTCTAATAAGTGAAAACTGATCAGTATGCTTTCGCAAATTTAAAAGAGCTTGCTCCCATTGAGTTGTACTTTCAGTCAAAAATTCTTTTTCTCCAGCTGAGGCAGATTCAATCAATTTTTCATCAGCCCTATTACCATAAAAACCAATAGCTGAGCCTGCAACTATAGAATCAGGTCTATGGCCAATCTTAAGCAATGAAGTATCAATCAGATTATTACTCATCACTCTACTATCGATAATCATTTTTTTTCTTGCTTCAGACCATCTTTTATCTGCGATACCAGCTCCTGCCAAGGAAATAATGTGGTTACAATCTTTTAAACCATCAAGGTCAATCTCTCCTGTTGTTGGATCCCACTTATAATAGCTTACATTATCATGAGACTTTCTAGGGCTTCTAGTATAGATTCTTAGGTTATATTTATCTTTATCAAGCATTTCAGCTATTCTGCTACCGATTAAGCCAGTACCTCCGGTAATTACTATTGATTTCTTCATCTAGATGTATAATGCAATTGCCTTAAAATTGTTTACTATCTTTAATAATAAGTTTATCTCAATCAGTAAGATGTCAAAGTATTTCATATTATTCTCGATTTGCGCCTTGTTTCTATCTTGCAAGCAAGATTTAGAAATACCCTCTACCGACACAATAAGTATTTTACTACCCAAAGACCCTGAACGACTTAATCCAGTTTACGATTCTAGAGCAATTGGTAGAGAAGTATATCAATACATTTACGTGCCCCTTGCTGACTTCCACCCTTCTAGTCTTAAACTCACTCCTATCCTTCTTAAAAATTTGCCTAGAGCTGAGAGAGATGATGAAGGAAAGTTTTATTACGACATTGACTTAATCCAGACTGCCAGCTGGCACGATGGAAAACCCATCACAGCGGAAGATTATATTTTTACTGTGAAATCTGTTTTACTTCCTATCTCAAGCCCAAGGTCTTGGAAATCCATTCTTGTCAACATCAATGAGATTCAAGCTGATGATGCTGATCCATACAAAGTAAAAGTCTACGTTAATGAAAATTACATGCTTAAGCTCGAAATGGTTTCTACCTTATATCTTCTTCCCAAGCACGCTTACGCAAATGGGGATGCGCTTGATAAGATAACTCTACAAGAAATTAAAAACATAAACGAGGAGACAGAGTTAACTAATGAACTCAGCACCTTCATCGAAGACTTTAATGACCCCAAACATTCAACAACCGACATCCTAGGGAATGGACCTTACAAATTAGATCAGTGGGAAAACGATCAATTTGTAAATCTTTCAAAAGTCGAAAATTACTTTGGTGAAAAATTTGAAACTAATCCTTTCTTACAAGCAAACATTCCAAACATCAAGTTCAAAATTATTGCTGATGAAATGACAGCAATTACCGCACTGAAAGATGGTGCACTAGATGTCGTAAATGGATTGAGTGCAGTCAACTTTGAACAATTAAAAAAGGAAGTACCTGATGCTTCATTTTTAAGCGCACCTTCTACAAGATACTACTACCTAGCCATCAATAACCAAGATGAAATACTCAAGGACAAGCAAGTAAGAAAAGCACTTGCTAAGTTGGTTGACGTAAAAGGAATGATCGAAAATATCGAATTTGGGTATGGTACTCCCCTTACAGGACCCTTGCATCCAAGCCAACCTTATTACGATGAAAATTTGAGTAACAATATCTTTAATCCAAATGAAGCAAGTAACATTCTAGAGGCAAATGGATGGATTGACAGCAATAACAACGACATACTTGATAAAGTCGTAAATGGAAAAAGAGAAGAGCTAAGCTTAGATATATTGATTACTGGAGGCGAGCTTGGACAGAAGGTAGCCTTAGTACTGCAATCAGAAGCTAAAAAAGTTGGAGTAGATATTAATATTGTCAAAAAGGATATTCGCAGAATGCGTTCTGAAAATTTATATAGCTACAACTTTGACCTTGCAGCGCTTGCAGAAGTACAGGACATAAGTCCCATTGACCCGTACGGAAGATGGCATTCAGATAACACCAAAGAAAGAGGTAGTAATATCAGTGGTTACAAATCAGCAAAGTCAGATAGCTTAATCACTCTTATCAGAAAAGAATCAGACGACAAAATCAGACAAGATCTTTACGAAGAATTACATAGAGATATTTATGAAAATCAACCAGTTATATTTCTATTTTCACCAACTCAAAAATTATTTGTAGGATCAAATTTCGAAGCAACATCTACTGCTAAAAGACCTGGATACCTTGCTAATACCTTCAAAATAAAGCCCGCTAAAAAATAGATAGCATGCTGGGCTCTCATTTAAAAAAATTAATTACAATCATTCCACTCCTCTTTGTGTTGAGTGTTATCGTATTTCTCCTAAGATTTGCCACACCCCAAGATCCCGTTGAACAAAGCTTGGATTTATTCCAACAAGAAAGCACAGGTGAAATGCCTTACACAAAGGAGCAGTATGAAAAAGAAGCTATGAAACTAGGTCTAGACAAAGAGCTGTTTTATTTTTCTTTGAAACCCAACTACGTTCCGACTGAGGTAAATCAGGTCTTATTACCTATAGATAAAAATATTGTCAGGTCCTTTTTAAATAAAGGATTTGAATGGAAAGACATTAAAGCTTTCATTGATCTAAAGAATAGCAACCCCGATGATCTTTTATTTACTCAGATAGCTACAGAACTCAACGCAACAGGAAACATTACAAAAAACTACTCTCAGCTCTCAGAACAAGACAAGTTAATAATTAACAAATTGGTTGGAAAATCATCTAACTCATTTTATTATCCTGTCCTGAGGTGGCATGGAACCAACAATCAATATCATCAATGGATAAGTTCATTTTTCTTGTCAGATAAACTAAGGTCCATCCAAAATAATTCTTTGGTCAAACCAAAAATAACTAGAGCCTTGACGTGGACTTTAACCATCTCAATGCTTTCAATTATAATCAGCTACTTGTCAGGTATTTTTCTAGGATTTAAGCGCATCAGCAGCGACAGAAAAATCTGGGTACAAATACAAGTCGTTTTAGATTTCTTGTATGCCATGCCTTTCTTCTGGATTGCAACCTTGGCAATTGTATTTTTCACAACTTCTGATTATGGAAAGTGGACCAATATATTTCCCAGTGTTCATTCTATAGATTTCAATGGTGAACCTATATTTATAGAAATTGCAAAAAACTTAAAACACCTTCTTCTTCCTATCATCTGCATTTGCTTGCATGCGATGGGTTTTATAAGCAGTATGATGGGAGATAACTTAAAAGCACAGCTTACCAAGCCATATTTTCTTACTGCAAAACAAAAAGGATTATCGCGTGAAGAAATTATTAAGAATCATGGATTCAAAAATGCCATTTTCCCTATTCTAACAATGTTGACCAGTGTCATTCCTTCTGCTTTTTCTGGCTCATTAATAGGAGAAATAATATTTAATATTCCTGGCATTGGTAGACTTTTATACAATTCAATACTGCTTGCAGATTGGAACATTGTTTTCCCAATAATACTATTGATTGGAATTATTACTTCATTGAGTTTCTGGTTATCGGATATACTTTATGCCAAGTATGATCCTAGAATAAAAACTTCTGAGATATGATTTCATTGAAAAACATATCGCTTAAAAAATTCATGAATTTTCCAGGTCTCATTATACTAGCCTGTGTTTTGACTGCACTGATTGGGATTGTTTCAAACTCGCAATCCTTAGCTTCAGAAGTGAATCTATCTGCTATTTATTTGGCTCCTTTTGAAAATTCAAGTTATCTTTTAGGCACAGATGACTTGGGGAGGTCTGTGGCCTATGGATTGATGAATGGCATAAAAATTAGTCTTTCAATTGCTATTCTAACTGCAGCTCTTTCCTTAGTAATTGCTTTATTCTTTTCTTACTTAGCAGGATACCTAGGCAATGAACGTCTTCGTTTATCTCTACCATCAACTATTATTATTTTCACCACAACTATATTGGCTCTATTCTACTTATGGAATACACCTTCAATATTAATAGTATTGGCTTGGCTCATTCTTAGCTTTATCATTCTTAAAATTGATAAAATAATATTTCAAAACTTAAACAAACACCCTCTACCTTTAGATGCTATTATCATGAAATACGTAGCTCTACAAAAATCCTTACCAGGCATCTTCCTAATACTTTTTATTTTTGCACTGACTTCAGAAAGAAGCTTGATGAATATTATTGCTTTAATAGCCTTTGCAAGAATTCCTTCTTTGATTAGGTTATCAAGATCAGAAGTATTAAAAATAAAAAACCAAGAATTTGTTATTGCAGCAGAAGCAATGGGAATTAGATCGTTCAGTATTTTTACCAAACACATTGTACCTAATATTCTCACACCACTAAAGACTTATCTTATTTACACGTTGGCAACAACGGTTCTTATAGAATCCACTTTGAGTTTTCTTGGTCTAGGCTTATCTGCAGACACTGTGACCTTAGGCTCTATGCTAAGTAGTTCAAGGGATTATTTCAGTGCATGGTGGTTAGCGATTTTACCTGGTTGTATTATCTTCCTTTTGATTTATTCAATAAGGAAATTATTAAACGCAAAAGTTGATTCTGAAGATTATGCATATCTATAAAAAAAGGGGTCGACAATCGTCAACCCCTTTCATTTATTTTCAAGTCATTAAGACTAAAAATTCATTCTAGTTTTTATTGTTTACAGCTCTTTGTGTAATCCAATAACAATTCTGGAAAATCTGACCATTTTGGCTTAGCTGGAACTTCTGATTTAAAGCTAGAGCAGTCTGCAAATACTTTATCTAGATCTTCTGGATAGTTCTTCTTCTTTAACCTAAAACAAACATCATCTCCAACTCTTACATAATAAGATTTTTCCAAACCTCCTGCTACTTTAATACCTCCAACTCCAGCAGATGCAGTTTCTCCTGACCAAGGGTCATGAAAAATCTTTACCGGATTACTAAATGAAGCATTCATCATTTGTAGAAGAGCATCAATTTGCTTTTTCTTAAGCTGAACAGTTGCTTGCTCAAAGTAAGCATATCCGTCTTTCAAGTATTCAGAGTTAATATCGCCTTCATCATTCCATTGAGTTGCATCATTCATTTTATCCATCGCCTTACCTAACTTATCTAGGCCAGACTGCGGCAAATACATCGAAGAGATCTGGTCAGCAGTATAGGTCACCTTTTCACCACCTACCTTTAAAGTAATTTCCTTTATCAGGCCTTTTTTAATCTTATATGTTTTGATAAATCCTTCAACATCACCGCCTTTTTTCAAGGTTAAATAAGAAGGCTTTTTCTTTGAAAATACTTCGACTGGAGAAGTAAAGAGTTGTCCAAAAGCAGAAGCTGCAAACAACACAAGAAGTGTTGTAATTATAAAGTTGTTTTTCATTAGTTGTTTTTAAAATTATTAATACTACAAATCTAGGGTAGATATTTCTAAATAAAAACAAATGTGTCGTTAAACAAGGCTAAAACATAGTTAAAGCAAGTTAAAAGGACTATCCCTTTCTCTTTTTACTTTTTGATACTCGCTTTTTATCAAATAAACCCGAAGAGCCGCGTTGAGTAGTTAATTCCCCAGTTTTACGGTCAATGTTACTGTTTTTAAGTTGTTCAGCACCCGCGCAACCTTCTTTTACCTTACATGAGCTCAATGTGCTTGAGACACTAAGTCCAATAAACATGGCTAATACGTATGAGATTAATCTACTCTTTTTCATGGTAATTTTTCTTAAACCAAAGGTGCTCTAATTAAACTA
>JAULCF010398876.1:0-11598 GCA_032361265.1 Devaleraea mollis | reverse complement strand
AAACTATAAGGAGTATTGAGACCGTGCGCCGCTGTATTAATTTACATAGCACTGCTTTAGGGTAGAGCGCAACACTAGATTTAGCTTGACTGCAAATTATAAAGTTTTCTCAAGTTCTCTAAAACCTTTAAAATAAAGCCGATACGGGCTCGGCTTCGAGGGCGACGAAGGCGACAAGGGCGCCATGGGCTGGGTGGGCAAAGGCGCACAGGCGCGATGAAGCGTCTAGAGCGCTAGCCATCGTCGGCGAACAGCCGTGCTGTAAGCGCTCGGAAACGCTGCAAGTCACAGCTGCGTCGGCCGCAGGCACAATGAAGCGTTCTCCTGCGCTCGTCGCTGCGTCAGTGCACATGCGCTCGCCACTGTATCAGCGCACAGGAACGCTGGATGCGTTCGAAAACGCTGCCCGTCGCCGCTGTGTCAACAACCCCAGGCGCACCGAGTGACCACCGGCACTCGACGCTGCGTCAGCGCACGCACTGGGAGAGTTCCCTTTGGCGGTGCGATAAGCGAGAGACCAATGAAGTCGGAGGGCACCATTTTTTCGAATTTGAGGGCGTCCCAAAGCCTGTCGTGGAAAGATGCGAGAGCTATTTGCGGAGGGGAGGACACAATACGCTACTTCGAAGTACTTCTGTAGGCAAAGTTTGCAACTGCAGTAGAAGAATGTGCTTGACAACTTTGACCCCCACGGGAAAAGTACACTCGAACTTTGAACCCCCGAATTTGGCCCAAAAACGGCTATGGTACCAAAGTTGCTCAACTTTGCTCAAAACACTGTCTGGTCGACATCGAATACTAAACTGGGCCCTGTGGGTAGTCGAAGGCACTTCGCCAGAAGGCTTCGAGCATTTTATCGCCAAGCCCACTACGGCGGCCGTCCACAATGAGACGGTGGCACCCACCCACATTCCGGCTGTACCTTTACAGAAGGAGAAGCTCGCCAGTTCAACAACTGACGATGCACCAAAGACCCCCGACCTCACCGACTGCGATGAAACTTTGCGCCATGTACAGAAGTACAAGGTCTATCATTGCGTACAACACCAGCGAAACTTGGAGGGCCAGCGGCCGAAGCAGCCTACATTTAAGGCGACTATGTCGACTACGTGGCTGGAGTCCTACCTTTTGAGCGGCTGTGAAAAGAAAGAGTCTGGTGAGCAGTGGGCATACGCGGAGATTGATGATGAAGAGTTGTTCAAGATGTACTTATCGAGATGTAAGAAGAAGGAACCGAAGCGCTTCTCTTCTTTCCTGGGAGAGCAAAAGATCGTCTGGAAAGTACGGAACACCTGCCGCAACGTGGCGGACAAGCTCGTCACGGCTACGTACCTCGCGTTCCGTGACAGGGCCGAATTTTCCCACCAACTCTCGAAGAGTGGCGGGAATTAGGACCTGATATACTACCCCAAAAAAGAGGTATTCACGAACATAGTGCTTCGTGAGCGTCTTCTCAAAAACATTTCCGATGAACTGCCAATAAAAGACGACTTCTAGAAGTGGTGTGACTTGTTGCGAAATGAGGCCGACGATATAAATGAGAAGGGCAAGCCGAACGAGGCCAGAAACCAAGCTCTTGATAGCATTTCCGGCGGCCGTGCTAGCCTTCAGTAGCAGAGAGGACGTCGCCATGTCGTTTTTCAAGGAAATGGACATGGTCGCGGCCGCGGTAAATCCTACCCTCAACAAAGAGGAGGATAACGCGGTGTACTCCAACAAGTTGAGCCACCAGCTGGAGGAGGACGCGGTCGCGGAATGCCTACGCCCTCGTGGCTCCAAGTCCAGACCCGCCCTCAGTACCAGGAAGCAGGACGCGGACGTGGCGCAGGAAGAGGCCTGCGCACAAATGATGGCCGAGGAGGACGAGGATCAGGCAGAGGCAGAGGAGCCTCTCAAGGAGGCACCCGTGTGCGTCGCATCGCAGGAGAGGTACGCCCGAAGCGCAAAGTTATTTACAAGATTGTGGACTGGCGCCGCAAATTCGTGCTTGAGATGGTGGGCCTATACCCCTACGACGCCAGATACCAGTACGAGTACCATCGCCGCCAAAAAAACTCGCTCCACAGGAGCCACCTCTGTGCATCCGAAAGGACGCATACCCTGGGCAGTACCACTTTTTCTGCGATTGCCCTAAAGATCCGTATGTGTACGACTTTGATAACATTTGGGGCTGCTGAACCGAGGCGGAGGAACGCGCCCAGCAGAAGCAGTGGAATAACCAAGCGAAACAATCCCTTAAATACACATGGGTCTCCTACTCTGCTTCCTACTACCCTACTTGCAACAGTATTGTAGCCGTGCCCAAGTTCTATAGAGCTCGTGAAGAATACATGGACTTGGAGCACAGGGCACACACGCCCAAGTTCGATGGTCCTCACAAAGAGCCCTTGGACTTGGATCACAAACAGCAAAGTTCGATCGACTTCAAAAATGAAGTCGATGTTGAAATGGACCTTGGCGAGCCCTCGGCGCACGCCTTCCCCGTGAGGATCGTGGCACGAATACGCAAGCGTCCCTACTCAATCACTCGCAAAGAGGGCTTGAGTAGCAAAAAGCTTAAAATCTTTGTCACAGACAACAAAGACAAAGTTATTGCAAAAGGTTTTCACAATGAAAAACCAGTCCACAAAGAGACAACGGATGCAAGCCAGCTTTCATCTAAGAAACAGATTTACGCGTCTAACGCGTTCTGTATTATTGATACAGGCTCGGACGTAAATCTACTTGGCTGCAAACACCTCAAAGTGTTTCAAAAATCCGGCATCCCTTACACAGTTAAGGATGCAGCAACGCCCTTCACAATGAAAGGTTCGTTCGGTACGGCAACAGCTACAGCCAAGCAGATAGTCACACTATCTGCCTTGCGCCTGTACACAGCTGAAGGTCCGGTCGAGTTTAAAAACATCCAGCTGTATCTCCTTGAGAAAGCTGACGAAATTATTCTCGGCCTGCCGTTCAGAAATGGAGTTGGTTTTAATATCAGCTTGTATCTGGCTGAACACAAGGCCAAACTCGATGGCCTGAACTTCGATCTCAACGATGGAGTTGGAGTTCAGGGCATATAAAGTGTGCGGCGGATGCACTCTGCAAATGGGCCCGGCGATTACGTCCCCATCCAGATGGATCCGCGCGCACGACCTGATGACGCAGACCCATTAGAAGAAGAATCCCCTTGCCTAACTATAGGTCAGTTAGGCCCTAAGGAGAAAGAAGCTCTAATTCATGCTATGAAAGATAGGGCCTATGATTCAATCAAAAGTTATAGGACTGACTCTTTCTAAAGAGAGCAGATCCCTACTAAAGCTGAGGCACAGATAGACTACCTTATAAAGGAATACCGTCCAGTCTTTCCTTCAAAGCTAACTGCAGTTACCATGGCATACCTCCCTGAAAAATAGACCCCATTCGAAATCCTCTCAAGGAAGAAGTGACGCCAGTGCAAAGCAGGGGGCGCCGATATCCGCCACAAAAATAAGCTTTTTTGTCGGATACGTGCGCAGGACTCGAAGGTGAAAACCTAGTCCGCCCCATTCGCAGCGCCGAATGGGTATCCTCCCCACTCCTCATCCCTAAGGCTCCACCCGCCATGTATCGCATGACGGTGGACCTTAGACCTATCAACGATGCAACGATCAAGGACTATAGGCCTATGCCTAATATGGAGACAATGCTCCTCGATATGCAGAAGGCTCAATTCTTCGCACAAATGGATACGACACATGCTTAATTCCAAATAAGCATACATCCAGAGGACATGCAAAAGCACAACTTGAGAGGAGTGAAATCCCATACCTTGTATGAGCCGCTCCGCTCCCTGCAAGGTGCAAAAAAATCTGGCATTCATTTGCAAGTGGGAGCCGCAGAGGCATCATGCCAGGCATCATGCCTCTGTGGCTCCCACTTGCAAATGAATGCCAGAATTTTTCGAGAATATTTTTGGAAATACCCTTAAATGATTTAAGGGTATTTCCAAAAATATTCTCATCTGGCTCGATGAATGGCTCCTCCACGCCACCACTTTCGCCGAGCACATGGAATTGACGGAAAACTTCCTTGGGCTGTGCCGAGATTGGAACTTCACCCTTAGCCCGGCTAAGTGCTCTCTCGTAACACAAAAGGCTAAGTGGTGCGGCCGAATCGTTACGGCGGCAGGTATCACGCTTCATCCCGGCCGTATCGACGGATTACTCTCCATTCAAAGGCCTGAGACGGCTGGAGACCTCCAACAATTTATCTGCACGATAAATTGGATGCGCAAAGGTATCCCGGAGTACAAAAAGAATGTTGGTCCGAAACAATCCCTGCTGTTAACCTTAACAGAGAGGAACGGTTCTAATAAGAATGCGCTGGAGAAGGTGAAACTGGGGCCCGACATCTGGACCCCAGAGATTCACAATTTCTTTGAGGATCTCAAGCAGCTCATCGCTGATCGAGTCACGCTCAGCCACTTGAATCCTACAAAGAGGCTGTGCATGAACACCGACGCCTCAGAACATTACTGGGCGTGTGTTCTCACACAAATCCCGCAGGAGGATGCGGCTAAGACTCAAGCAGAGCAACGCCTCGAACCACCAGCCTTTGTCAGTGGCGCCTTCACCAGCACCATGTCAAGGTGGTAGATCTGTGAGAAGGAATCGTTAGCCATGGTCTACTCCATGGCGCAAACGGACTACTAAACCGCTTGCGCAAAACCAGCATCTGCAAAGATCACTGCAACCTCATATTTATCTTCGACCCTTTGAAGATTCATCCAAATATGCCTGCATATTTGGTGTCTAAGATACAGCGCTGGGCACTCATATTCTCTCAGTTCGAGTATGTAGTGAGCCATGTGCCTGGGAATTTCATTTGCTTCCCAGATCTTATGGCACGCTGGGATCTACTTCTAAAGTTCGCAGACTATACGTGCCGATACCGGACGTAGACTCTCAGACTTTTGACAAAGACGTGATCTTAGATAAGATCAAAGAAGCCCAAAAGGTTATGTTACCAGCCGAGGCAACCTTTCTCACCGTCCACATAAAGGCATCCCACAGATGCTTGCTTCGAGATGTCAAGATCTATATACCCAAAACGGCGAAACCAATTAAAATTGATTTGCTGATCATGAGCCACTGTGGCCCGGCAGGTCACAGAGGCCAAGCTGTTACCTCCAACCACGTAAAGGATAAATTCACGTGGACAGGCATCACCGATGACATCAAGACATTTGTCAACAAATTCTTGTACTACCAATCGACCAAAGGGCAAATACGAGTAACTCGCGAGCAAGCTCACACGCTGCATGCGAGTAGGCCTAACGAAATCCCGCATTTTTATTACCTCTACATGAAAGAGGGCGAACAAAACTGGAAGTACATCCTTATCCTTAAGGATGACTTTATCAGTTTTGTTTGGCTGGTCAAATCCCGCAAATGTGGCACGGACAGTGCGGTAGCAGATCTGAAGGATTGGATCGCCAACTTCGGAGCCTCTAAGACATGGGTCTCAGGCCAAGGGAGTCACTTCAAAAACAAAGTAATGGCAAAGCTCGCGGCTGCACTCGTCACGAGGCACCACTTCACCTCAGCCTGCCATACTTAAAGCGATGGGACGGTGTAAGTGGCGTGCCGCGAGACTATCCGCGCCTGTCGGGCGCTGCTATCCGAAAGCAAGCTGGAGCAAAAAGGTTTGGCCAAAGTTTACTAACATTATCCAAATTGTTTTGAACAACTCCAAGACCTCCAAGCTTGGAAAAGAGTTCGCCCCGATCACAGTTTTGAACAACTCCAAGACCTCCAAGCTTGGAAATGAGCTCGCCCCGATCATAGCATTCATAATGCTGCTGTCAATGAACCCATTGGTGGAACTGTTCCCAGCCGACATGGCGAGTACAGAGCTAAAAACTCTGTCTATCGCCAAGGCTGCACAGTTGATCGAATTTGAGAAAATCCACGATGCTATCCACGTGATGCATCAGCGCGTATCTGCAGCCTCTCAAGGAAAGACAGCTGCAGAGATTGAGCGGCACAATAAGGCAACAAATGTCACCGCCATTAATTTTGATGTCGGTGATTTCGTCCTTATTGGGTGCCCTCAGCCACAAAACGTGAATAAGCTCAAAGTCACATGGACTGGGCCAGCAAGAGTGCTAGGTTTCACAACGCCTCTTGTTGCTAAAATTCGAAACCTAGTGGACGGCAAGGTAAGGGGCATCCATGTGTCGCGCGTGATGTTCTATAACTCAGCCACACTGGATGTCACTGAGGAGCTCAAAGAGTACCTCACCTACCAGCAAAACTCCCTCTACCTGGTAGAGGAATTTAAGAAAGTGCGACAGTCAACCCGTCAAAACATTTAAGTGTTGGTAAGCTGGGTCGGATTACCGGGTGAGGAAACATGGGAAGAGCTCAAATTCCTCGCTGCGGACGTACCGGTCCGGCTCCTAGAAGTTTTTAATTCCACCGCGAAGGACTCCGTGACCACCACCGCACTCAAGAAAGTCCAAACCCTTCTCAAGAAGGCTGGCGAACAGCGTGCATAATCTATATAGTAGCCGTAGCACTCTCGCTACGATGTGCTAAAGCACTATTATGAAGTATATAGCTTAGAGCTAAGTTCTATAAGGTTCCATAGCGAAGCTCTAACAATATGTTCTCGCTAATGAGGACAGCAAGCCAAAGTAAGCCATGCAACTAGATCTGGACGTTGAAGTCTCCTCATCAGTAGTCAATAGTTGGTCTATATAACTCTTTCTTCTAAAGCAATCTCATATCAGTTAAAGGAGTACCGATGTTTTGGTCAATGATGGAAGTCTAAGGTTGAGTGGCTTTAGTCTAGTAGTGCGCCCTCGAGAGGTTGGGGGCCCCAACCCAACTTGGGGCCACACTTTTTATAATTATGAGCCAGCGTCAACAGAAATACTACTGTGCTACCTAGTCAATACCTCGACCATCTGAGAACTGAACCTTGGACCTTTTCACTATGAGCCAGCGTGCAACAGAAATACTACTGTGCTACCAAGTCAAAACCACGACCAACTGAGAATTGAACCTTGGACCTTTTCACTATGAGCCAGTGTGCAACAGAAATACAACTGGGTTCCATAGCGAAGCTCTAACAATATGTTCTCGCTAATGAAGACAGCAAGCCAAAGTAAGCCATGCAACTAGATCTGAACGTTGAAGTCTCCTCATCAGTCGTCAATAGTTGGTCTATATAAGTCTTTATTCTAGAGCAAGCTCTTATCGGTAAAAGGAGTACCGATGTTTTGGTCAATGATGGAAGTCTAAGATCGAGTGGCTTTAATCTAGTAGTGCGCCCTCGAGAGGTTGGGGCCACACGTTTTATAGTTATGAGCACAAAAACCAAGCTGAAGAAGAAGAAAACGTCGGTCCCAAGTAGAAAGCTCGGTTAACATTTTTTTTGGCATCGATGGAAAATGCAAAAAATGGAAAGATCTCTAAAACGTGTCACGGAAAGATATTTCTCAGATGTGTTAGGTGTCCCGAGAAGTTTCTTGTTTCCCCGAAGTGCCGGTCTGTATATAGGCCGTGAAAACAGTCTGTCTCTTAAGACACAATTGTGCCAGAGGTTCCCCAAAGGAAAAAAGTTTGTCTAAAGAATCTGTTGTGTTCCCCTAAGAAAATAGGTTGTCTAAAGAATCTCTCGTCTAGGAGGTTCACCTAAGAAATATATGTTGTCTAAAGAACCTCTCGTGTCTAAGGTTCATCTAAGAAAATAGGTTGTCTAAAGAACCAGGTTCACCTAGAAATGGGGGGATCTGAGTCAAGAGTTCCTGTCTAGTCGAATTGTGTGTCTCAGTTTGCTAGTCAAAAATTGCGTCAAAAATTGTGCAGGTTTCCTGTGTGTGCTCCGCATTTTACTTTAAGAAAGAAAAAGGGGGGAGAAGAGGAGTGTCTATAATGTTCAACAGGATTGGGTCCCCAGAATTTGTCCAAGCAAGTGTCCGAAAATTTGTCCAAGAATGTGTCCTTACGCCCAAGATTTTATCCAAGATTGTGTCCGGGACTAACTCAAAGCATGTGTCCAGGAAGGTGTCCAACAATGTTTGTCAAGAATGTGTCCAAGATGTGTCCAAGAATGAGTCCAAGCAAGTGTCCGAAACTGTGTCCAAGAATGTGTCCTTGTGTCCAAGATTGCATCCAAGATTGTGTCCGGGAATATCTCAAATCATGTGCCCAGGAAGGTGTCCAACGATGTGTCCAAGAATATGTCCGATAATGTGTCCAAAAAGGTGTCCAACAATATGCCCAACAATGTGTCCAACAATGTGTTCGAAAATGTGACCAACGATGCGTCCAGAAATCTGTCCACGCTTACTAAGCGTAGTGACATAGTATGTCCATTAATGTCTCCAAGCGTATTTTCGCGAAGGTGTCCAAGAAGGTGTCCAATAATGTTGAGAATGTTCCCGAGAATGTGTCCCAGAACGTTTAGAGCAATGTGTGCACAAAATATGTTTAAGAAGCTTCTTCCTTCGAAGGTATCTAAGAATGTGTCCGCATAATGCTTTCACAGAATGTGTCCCAAGAATGTTTCCAAGCCTTTGTCCAAGAACACATGTCTGTCCAAGAATGTGTCCTAGAATGTGTCGCAGAATGTGTCGCAGAACGCGTCTAAAGTCCAAAGAATGAGTCCGCAGAATGTTTCGCAGAATTTGTCCACCGAATGTGTCTTTAAGAATGATGGAACCGAAAGCGAAGATTGCATAGATCTATATATAGAAGATCTTCTAGAGAAGAAGGCCGAAAAAAGGGGGGGAATGTGGATTGAGTACCCAAGAATTGCGTCAAGTACGTGTCCCAGTTTGCTTTCGGACACATTAAAGATGTGTCCTCAAGAAAGAAAATGAAGAAAAAAAGTATCCAGTTCGTGGACAAGAAGTGTTACAGAACTGTGTCCTAATTTGCCTTCAAGAAGTGTGTCAAGTATGTGTCCTAACTTGTGTTAAGTCATATAAGAAGTGTATACTCAAGAAAGGAAAAGAAAAATGAAAGGGTTGGAGGAGAAGGGTTGGAGGAGCGCAGTGTCCCGTCCAAGTGTTTGTCCTGTCCTGTTTGTGTCAAGATTTTCTTCCTCTCTTAAAAGGAAGAAAAAGGGGTAAATATGAAGTGTATATCTTAGGGATAAGTTCTTTAATAAGGTTCCATGGCGAATCTCTAACAATATGTTCTCGCTAATGAAGACAGCAAGCCAAAGTAAGCCATGCAACTAGATCTGGACTTTGAAGTCTCCTCATCAGTAGTCACTAGGTGGTCTATATAAGTCTTGCTTCTATAGCAAGCTCGTATCAGTAAAAGGAGTACGGATGTTTTGTTCAATGATGGAAGTCTAAGATCGAGTGGCTTTAGTCTAGTAGTGCGCCCTCGAGAGGTTGGGGCCATACTTTTTATAACTGTAAGACTTCCCAATGGGCAAGCAAGTGCCCTAGTATCCTAGTACATTCTGGGATGATTGCCATGACAATATAGAACGTGTTTCAACAACGCGGGCCAACAAACTCTGGATCCTATGGCAGATCAGCAGTTAATGGCGAAAGTGTCTCCTACGGGAGATGTTTACTGCCTTGCACATCTATCCCACTGGTGTAACAATCGTAAACCCCAGCCCCATGTCTAGCGGGAGCGATCCCCCGCTAGGACACCAGGGTTCCCACCAACAACAAAGTGGTGAACGGTAAAAGGTCAGCCCATACCTAAAAACCGCAGTGTTTGTGCCACAGTGTTTGAGCAAGCTTGTCAAACAACTGCAATATGAACTTAACCCTGAGAGCTGTGACTAGTGCTGCTAACACTATCCCGCAGTGTAGCTAGCTTCAGACTAGCGCTTCACTAAGCCTAGCTAGCTGGAGGCACTGATGAACAGGTAACGTGTTAGCACGCCCAAGCGTTTTTGCTTACAGTGATGACATCAATGACAACACTACTAACACCGGCTCACGTGCCCAGCATCACTCGCCGTGATAGAGCAAAACGACCGAGTTTCAGGCAGTCTCATAACTTACTCATAGACAGTGCTATGAGCGCCGTAATCGACCGCCAAACAATAAACTCGGGTGAGCACGTTATGTACTCACCTTGGGCCTCGAGAGGACATCTCGGATAGATACCGACGTCAATACTGACGCATCTTCCTTTCGGGCGCACCAATCCACTTGCAGTGTCTTAGCGCTACCCTGACTCACTCTCTCTCCCTCTTTCAGAGCACGTGCCCTCTCTGCCTGGTCCTCATCAAGCTGCCAAAAATATCTTGACCGCTAAACACCGTCAAGATTTGGGGCTGGTTAAGGACTTTACGCGCGATATGAGGACAATCTACGAGCTTTTTTACGTACCAGACGAAGCTGCACATGTCTGCCTCTAGATACCCGCCACCAAGTCTTTATTCGGAGAGGTATGGAGACAGAAATCCAGCGTGTCTGCTCTACTTATTGATTTTTTTTATTGTAGCACATGAATGTATTTTAGCTGAAACTAACAGAGCACATTTTCATTTACCTGAAGCAGACTTGTAGACTGCGTTACTTTAGAAGCTCCTCACCGAATCGCAAGTTCTTATGCCCACGTTCTACATGCTCTCTGTCCTGCATACATTCATTTCGATGTTTGTCATGTTGAGAGCATAGTAAAGCGTGGGTATCAGTACGCTCTCGTCGTCGAAGACGAATTTTCTTATTTATTTTGGCTTGTGCTTTTGCACAAACTCCTCGGTTTTTAGTGTCATTGATGATTTCGTGCTCTGTTTTCAGATTTATGGCATCTGCCGTCTCTGAAACTCACCGCGAGGAAGCCTATGCTTGCGATATCACAAAACACTTTATTTGCCGAAGTTGCAAAAGGACTGCGCTGCAAACCGTTTTGGTTGCAGCCGATAGTCAATGCGCCAACGGAAGCGGAGAATTCGTTGTCCGTGACTTACTCAAGCATTGCGAAAGGCATGCGATGAGTCCTCGCATCCCTTATGACGAGTACTATAAGATACAGTAGCTGCTTCCGCTGGTGCAAGATATTTTAAAATCTAAGTCACTAGCGAAACTAGTACGCTACTTCTTTCAAAGCTTATTTCGGTCGCGAGCCTGAAAGTGCTCTCTCTGCGCTGCTCACATTCTGCACGTCACTGAAGTTGCTTCTGTTGACGCCGTGCACGCTCGACAGCTAATCGAATCATACAATTTGTCCAGAGCCGTTGCTCAGATGCAAAAGGATATTCCGCTTTCCTCTCAGCAGCAACGGGCTCGAGCAAATTAGTCGTTCTATTTCTCAAATCACCTCGTGGTTGAGGTAGAGACTTTTCTTTCTCGTCGCAAGATCGATTTCAAAATACTCGCAGCAACTTATCTCTGATGCAGCTCTTCACACAGAAGAAGAGCTGAAAGAGATGCTTGAGTACCAGCTAGTAGTTTATCGATTTATCACTATCGAAGAACTCGTGCGCACTCAGAGGAATTTAAATTCCGGCTATCGTGGTTGGATTTCCAGGCGAGGGCACCTGGCATATCGGAGCGATATCTACCACGATATCACTAGAGCGACAAAACCCAACAGTTTTTTTTATTAATTGACTTTTTTTTTCGTAAGTCAGATGCGTTATTTTTTG
>JAULCF010397765.1:0-11598 GCA_032361265.1 Devaleraea mollis | reverse complement strand
CTGACCTAGATCTCGTTGGCCGGGCTGTGGGAGCGCTCCGATGCCCCGTCAAGGGCCCTTCGGACACCGATTTATCGTGTGATGAAGGGCAGTGGTATCGGCCGTATGTTGCCGAACTTTCAATACGTGTTATTCCTGTTAGCCCAGGGTTTAGAGTGTAGAAACGTTTTATGAAGGTATGAGGCACCCGGACCTCTATAGCATTAGGATGCAGTGGCCCTAACAAATTTTAAAATTGATTTCTTGCCAAGAAAAACCAGAGCAGCAGAGAGAGTGTACTGCGGATAAAACAAAATCGACTTCCGACGCCGCGCGTCGCGTCGATCCGCAGCAAAAAGCGCCGCCCCCGCCAGAAGGCGAGCGGCCACCAGCGCTTTCCGCGAATCCTTTCGGCGCCTTAAATGGCCGCCGAGAACGCCGCCCGCGAGCGGCGCGACCCATCCCCATCCCCTGCGGTCGCAGATTCGCGCGTGACCCGAAGCAGTGCCGACAACCTCCCCACCCCCCCAGTCGGCGCCGATGCGTCCGCGCCGCCTTCTGGCGACGCGACGGCGCACCCGAGTACGCCTGCGCCGGCCGTCGCGTCCTCATCGGAGGACGAGGCGCCGGCAGCGCCCGACGACGTCGATAAAGTTGCGGCGACGACCGAGCAGGCGACGGGCGCCGCCAAAAACGTCACAGCGAGCATTGAGACGGGCGACAATGTAGGTACCGTCGCGCTGATGCGTGTGAAGGAGGAATTGGCCTTGGTGAAGGTGGGTGGATTGGAGACTGAGGAGGAGAATGACGACCAACGCGTGAGGAATTTGAAAGGGGGTACGGAGTACGAAAAAAAGAGGGATGACGCTGCTAAAATTGGCGTCATTGGTGGAGGAGGAATTGAGAGGAACGCGAAAGGGGGGAAACATTTTGGTAAGAAAGGAACTGGTGCCAGTACTAAGGAAGAAAGGCGTGCCATTTTGTCGTCCCGGCTTTAATGGGACCACACTGTGCCGGCACGTCGGGGAGAGACTGGGACAGGGAGTGAAGTAATGAGGCATCCCGATGAGAGACAGGGGCAAAACGCTGACCCCGAAACTCATGCATCGGGAAGCTCCAGCACTAATGACCCTGTCTCCGGTATCGTGTGGAGTGAAGGAGCTGTTTTGACGGGAGGCACTGGGGGGAGATATGCTCTATTGGCTGACGAGGACGCTACGGACATCGAGAGCGTCGGGGAGCTCCCCGAATATGTCGACTTCGAGGAGGGACCGACCAGCGCAATTCCAGTGGAGGAACAGGCAATTTGGAATCGCGTGTGCACAGACCTGCTCACAACACCGATTGGTTTAACCATGGAGGAAAAGGATATCCTTGTCACGTATGGCCCAGGGAGTCTGCGCAGAATTTATAAAGCCATCCACCGGCAGCGCGTAGCCAAACACTTCGCGTTGCACGGCAATCAGCAGCAGATTACAGAGTGAGAGAAGTCGGGGGTATCGAGAAGCCAGGGCATGGAAGAGACGAACGGCAAGGAAAAGGAAGCTGACTACAACATATTCGTGCAGAACAGTTTTGCAATGAACGATTCCCACTGCAACCAGGACGCACCAGTCAGCGACCACAATCTCGCCTATGCCGCTGATGGTGAGAAGGACGTGACAGCGGCGGAGAAAGTGATAGATCCGAAAGAAGGCATTGATCTGTCCACCCTCGACCGAGTGAGCGTGGGGGAGAGAACGACAAGGCCTGTGGACATACTGAACAAGAATGACGACCTCATGGGATTGCCTGAGGTAGGCGAGACTGTCGACGATGATGAGGAGGCAAAACGAAGAAAGAAGCGTCGCACACGTCAGGAGGTAGAGATGGGGGTTGGCGTGAGTACTCTGAAACCGCTGGGAATCCACGTGGAAGCCGGTGGGAGTAAGACAAAAACCGGAGGGGAGAACGTGAGTGAGATCGAAGCTGTGCCGATGGAGGTTGGCGTGAGTATCCCGAAACCGCTGGAAAACCGCAAGGAAGGCGGCGGGAGTAAGGCAAAAACAAGTAGGTTTTTTATTGAGGATGCCGTGAGTACCCGAACCCGCTGGACATCCACAAGGAAGCCGGCGGGAGTAAGGCAAAAACAGGAGGGCTGTTTGTGGACGATAAGGGGAGACGCAAAGCGATAAAAGAGGAGGATTCGGCTTGCTTCAGAGATGTAGCGAACGACTTCGAGTTCATCGACCGCAAATTATGCGAGTCGGACGAGCACGTCCTCGCTTCAATCAAGTGCTCGATGGTGAAATGTGATAAGCCAGGGTGCGTGCTCAATATATTTACCAAAGGCTATGACTTCAAGGATGATACTACGAGCAAGAATAGATGGGCAGTGAAGGGCACGAGGTGTGGCAAGTCCGCCACTTTTGGGACCTGCCTGAAGCAGTAGTTTGCTCCAGGCATCCTAGAAGACATCTCTCGGCAGGCAAAGGCGCGCGAGACGACGATGGCCCCACCCCTGCCAGAGCTGACAGAGGAGGACAAGTTGAATGCAGAGAAGAGAGGCCGCAACGACAGGGCAAAAGATCTTATTGCAGAGAACGTGACAATGAACCGGGACCAAACTTTAGATCTGACCAGACAGGCGGAGGAGCAGAGGATCTCATTCTTAGTGGAAATTGAGAAGATAAAAGAAAACACCACGCGGCTACAGCAGACCCTCGAAGACGCCGTACGACGTCGCGACGCCGGCGAGTACTTCGACGTCGCAGACGTCGCCTCCATGCGCCCAGTGCAGGCCCCATCAACGCACACAGCTGCCTACCACACTTCCCCGCCGGCACCTGCTCCGGAACCGCTAGGATAAGCGTGGCCGACCATCGCCGCGTCCACGGCCCCGATGACCAAGGCCCAGCGAACGGATATCGCGTCTGTGGAGGAGAAAAAGACGGTAAGAGAATCATAAGCGCTCAAAAGGAAGCAGAGGAAGCAGGTGATGGAGACCAGGAAACGCCCAAATCCCAGGCACCGCACCGTCAAGGACGATGCAGAGGAGCTCGTGGCGGTGGGCGTGAAGAACATGGCCCACGAAGAGGCAGCCAAGATCCGCGCCGACCTGCGCATGGTTCTCACAGACGGCGTACGCGCACTCCATGTGCGGTACCTCCAATAGAACCACATGGAGTTGGTCACGCCGCGTCACCAGGAGCAGGCCCTCAAGGACCAGCTCATTGCCCTAGGCTACATCGTCATGAGCGGTTACTCCCCCTTGTCTATGCAGGTAAGGCGTGAGATCGATGAGGAAAAGCGCGTCAGGCGCAACGCCTATTGCGCCGCGCGGGCGATCGAGCGCGCGCTCAAGAGAAACCTAGGGAAAAGCCTCATCGCCTACAACGAGAAGTTCATAGCGGAAGTAAAGGGGAAGTACCCGGCTGTCCTTACCGTGAAAGGGCAGGCCGAATTCAACATCGAGTATGGCGTCCGCGCCGCGAAAGAGCACGTAAAACAGATAAGCAAATCACCTGCCATGAGCCCGACCTCCACGGCTAGGGACAACAGCGTCCCAGTCGCTAAATGAGTGCCTATTGCACCAGTGAGAGGGGCGGGCGGGAAAGAGGCGGGTAGCGGAGAGGAAGGCCCGACGGAGACAGGGAGACAGACAGAGGCGGAATTCAGAGAAGCAGGCGGCGCTGAAGCTGGTATCTAGGAACGTGAACAGCTTCGCGCCGAGGGCGTTGGACTTTGACGCCCTTTTCGCACAAGAAGAGATAGATTTACTCTTCGTGTGCAAAACGAAGCAGCAGAGATGGACGAATGGCGCCATCAAGCAGCTGGACTTCGACGGTAGCGTCATTTCCACGGCAGCGCTCACCAAGGCGTGTGGGAAGCGACTAGGCATCAGCATGGGCATTGCATTTATTAGCAAGAGACCCGGACTAATACGTAGGGAAGGCGCATATCAGGGCAGCAAAAACAAGTGGCAAGTTCTGGCGGTGCGTGACGCCGACGTCAGGATCATCGGCGTGTACGCCACACCGTCAGCATCAGCGGCCGACTGGGCTGAGCTGATACATGAACTGAAGCGATTGATATTCAAGTGCGGAAAGTTTGTGATATGAGGCGAACTCAACGCCAGCCACCCGGAGTGGAGCCCGAGCGGCAAGACGACGGGCGGCAATGCGCTACAGGAGCTGCTCATGCCCCTTCAGCGCAGAGAGCCGCGGAAACCTGGATCAGATAAGCCTGGGAAGCGACTGCCGAGAAGCAGAGGAAATCAGCAGCGCCCTGGGATATTTGAGCTCAGGGCCCCGAGAGGTATTACGCATCCATTCCTGGCAGCGGACGGAGCTATGTCAGGTTCCACGATCAACCTGATGATGATCTCGGGCTGGAAAGGCAAGATGCCTTCCACCCCGACAATCATAACCTCGCCAGAGGCATGCGCGAGTGACCACTTGCCGACAGCGCTTTCGATCCCGTTCGGAACGAGGTCGTGCTTGGGGGCGAAGGAGATTTTCTTGCCCTCACCGCACAGACACAATTCTGAAGCCGGCGAGGACGTGAGGAAGCTATACAGAAAAGAGCTACCGAGGATAGCAGAGAAGTTGCGAGCATGTGGCTCGACGATTGCGTTCCATGCGCATATCGAAGAGCTACAAGATGTTATAAGGAAGCCGTGGATGGTGACGGTGAAAGAGAAGCCTCCACGGCACACAGATTCATGGTCTGCCGACGCGGACCGAGTCGCCAAGTACCTCGTAGATCGTGAAGCGAGTGCTCGGCCCGACCGGTACGGCGGCTGACTGGCAGGAGAAACGACGCCTCGATCGAGAGATCAAGCGCCTGGTCCGAGCAAAGGCTCACCTCCGCAAGCAGACTATTATAGAAAACCTGCGGAAGGACGCCAGCGCCCTCTCCTTAGCAGACGTCGCCGCGCGCATCAAGAAAGCAAGTGCGGCGACGTATTACGCAGAAAAGAGGGGCTACGAGCTTGTACCGCGAAAGTTCACTGAAGTTTTCGCGGACAAGCCGCCGCCGGTAAGCATCGTTCCTCTTAGAAAGTACACCTTGTCGCGCGAGATGGAGAGTATTTTCTGCGCTGCCATACGTCGAGCGAAGAAAGGCAAAGCGGCGGGCCCGGATGAAGTGCACATGGAGCTCTTCCAGCTGAGCCCTCAGTCTTTCGCGGAGCTTCTGTTCGAGCTCTTCGCAGCGGGCTCGAGAATTGGCTGCGTGATGAAGGATTGGGATCTATCCATCCTCATCCCCATCTTCAAGAAGAAGGGATCGGTGGCGGTGCCGGCTCATCACCGCCCGCTCCGACTCATCCTCATCTTAAGGAAAGTCTTCGAGATGGGTACGACTGTGAGACTCGTCAGGGAGAATCCTGACGAGCTCGAGAAATTCGGCTTCAACGAGAAGACCATGTCGGAGGCGCTGGCGGCGATAGTGGTGTCGTCAGCCATGATGCACCACATCATCACCATTTTTCTGGAACTCATAAAGGCCTATGACCTATTCCAGAGGGAAAGATGATGGCCATCCTTGATGAGGAGCACAGCGTCGAGACCGCCGGAATGGTGGCGACGCTGCTGAAGCCTTCCACCGTCATGACGATGGACGAAGAGAAAAACCTCCAGAAGGTAGTGAATGTGAGGCTGACTCAGGGCGGGCTGGCCTCGCTAGCGCTGTAAAATGAGACAGCCAATGTCTTGATCAGACGCGTGCTTCACGCGCTCAACATCATAGACGACGGCGATAGTCCAGGCCCGCTGCTAGCGTTCGCAGACGACATCGCTTTGCTATTAGCAAGCGATATCGCAGCAGCAATCGTATTGAGAGCGGCCGGAAGTTGGGTGAATTAAGCTCTCATGCGCATTGATCTCGGCCCAGGAAAGTCTTTTGAGCTGCGCCGAAGCATGGCGCAACCTGTGCAACGTATGTTGGACGGAAAGGAGCTCTGTCTCGTTAAGAGCGACTGCTAACTTGGCGTAGGCGCTGTGGCGGTCGGCGCCACAATGGGCCCACTGTCTGCAACAGTCGACGGAGCGTCCGCGACGCTCGCGACACTCAGGCAGACGGGCGCTATTTTCCGCGGCATGGACCTGCGAGTTGCCGTGCAAATGCACAAGGCATTCTTGCAGTCCAAGTGGTTGTATGGATGTTTTTTATCCCTATGACTACAGCGCTGCAACGTAAGCTCGACAGTCTTGACGCTGGTTTCATTTCCACAGTCCGGACCGCAGTTACGCTGCGTAGTGCAAGAGCGTCCCTACCTAAAGCGCGAGGGCTTCTGCGCATGGACTCCCCGCTGCTGGCCCAGAAAGTCAGGGCCTATCATTTTGTCGCCCAGCTCGTTCACCCGAGCGGCGTCGAAGCCCTCCCGCTGCACGTCCGAGACCGCGCTCGCCGCACGCGCGGCCAGCTCTCCGAGGTCACGCACCTCGGCCCCCTGGTGCCAGACCTGGACAGGCCATGACAGCCTGTGACATCCGCGCGGGAGGAAGAGTGGGGGAGAGCATTCGAGGACCGCAAACGGAAGGCGCCGGCCGCGGGGAGAGGGAAAGGGAAGCTCCCATGGGGGCTGCGGAGGCTGCCGCCATGGACGCGCGCCTTCGTTGCGCGGTACTTCCTCGGCTCCTTCCCCATCATTGAAAGATTGGAGGATATCGGGGAGAAGAGGAAGTTCGCGGCCGCCGCTAAGACGCCGGCGGAAGCGCGCGCGCTGCGCATCCTCCGCATTCTTCACCGCGATGGACGCGCAGGCGAGGATGGGAGGGAAGACGTTGAAGAGGCCACCGAGGCTTTCGAGGTGCTGCGCGGAAGGGGCAGCAGAGGAAGGTGGATGGAGTAACCCTTCGCCGATGAACAGGCGGAAGGGTGTCGATTGTTTTACTAAAGTTGGAACAGGTCGAGCTGAGAAAACCTGCGAAACAGGGTCAAAAAGTGCACTTTGTAGCATGCTACAGAAGTTTGAGCAGAAGTTAAGCAGAAGAAATGAATCAGCTGAACAATTGGTCAAGAAAATGCAATTCTAGGAAGGGAAAAAGAAAAAGAAGTTGTTGTGAACAAGAAGTGCAGACTCGTGACATTGAAGAAGCGGCATCGCAGGGCGTGCCGCAAGAACGGTGGACCGTTGAAATTGTCTTTTGGGACAATGATCTTTGTGCGTGGCTGGGGATGCCTCTGGCACACAGTACAGTATGACAAAAAAACGTCGAATCTTTTTCTTTTGTGGTTTCCCGCCCAATATTTTTCGTCCGGTTTGCAGGAGCGCTTTGATGCCCCTTAAGGGGCCCTCCGAGTAAAATCCGTACGCGTGGGGCGGTGGCAGTGAGCCAGCAACTAGGATCGTTGTACCAAGGCGCGTAGCTCTAGCCCTACGGAGTGAGACTGCGTGATATTGCGTTGGTGTGAGGCTCCCGGACGCTATAGCATTAGGTTGAAGTGGCCCGAACCAAATTTAAAATAGATTTCTCGCCCAGAAAAACCACACCCTTCGACCAGAACGGTTGAAAACGTCCCTTGGGAGAAAGATCTGGTTGCGTGGCTGTGGATGCATCCGACACACATTACAGTATGAAAAGGCCCGACGAACTATCTTATCGATATGTCCGTCCGGCCTGCAGGAGCGCTCTGATGCCCCGTCAAGGCCCCCCCCGGGTACAATCCGTAAACGTGTGGCAGTGGCAGTGGCGTTTTTTCCGCCAAACTATCAGCTTGTATTGTTGAAGCATGGTGCGTAGCTCTGAGGAGTGTCCTCGTGCACTATGCGTCAATTTGAGGCTCCCGGGTCCCTATTACTTAGAAAAAGATTGTAGCGGCTCTAACAAAATTTAAAATAGATCTCTTGCGATGAGAAAAGCGGGAGGAGGAGTTGGCGCGAGCATTCGCAGGTAGGAAGAGGTCGGCGCCAGCAGCGAGCGAAGAGAAGTGCGCTGCGGTAATAGGAACGAGGGGAAGAAAAAGAGAGAAGGCACGTTTGCCGTGGGGGTTAGTGCGCCTGCCGCCGTGGACGCGCGGGCTCGTCGCGCGCTACTTCCTCGGCTCCTCCCCCATCATCGAAAGGTGGGAGGAGGTTGATGGCAAGGGGAAGTACGCGGCCGCCCCGAAGACGCCGGCGGAAGCGCGCGCGCTGCGCATCCTCCGCATTCTTCACCGCGATGGACGCGCAGGCGAGGATGGGAGGGAAGACGTTGAAGAGGCCACCGAGGCTTTCGATGTGTTGCGCGGAAGGGGCACCAGAGGGAGGTGGAAGGAGTAACCTTTTCGCCGGTGAACAGGCGGAAGGGTGTCGATTGCTCTTTTTGCTAATGTTGGAACAGGTTGAGCTGAGAAAAAGTTGCAAAACAGGGTCAAAAAGGGCTACAGAAGTTTGAGCAAAAGTTGAGCAGATCATTTTTGGTTCAACTGAACATTTGGTCGAGAGAGGTGTATTTCTACATGGGAAAAAGGAAAAGAAAAATTTGTGAGCAACAAGTGCAGATTCGTGACATTGTGAACAGAAGTGCAGACCCGTGACATTTTGAGGAAGCGGCATCGCAGGGCGTGTCGCAAGAAAGGTGGACCGTTGAAATTGTCTTTCGGGACAAAGATCTTTGTGCGTGGCTGGGAATGCCTCTGGCACACAGTACAGTATGACAAAAAAACCGTCGGATCTTTTTCTTTTGTGGTTTCCCGCCCAATGTTTTTCGTCCGGTTTGCGGGAGCGCTTTGATGCCCCTTAAGGGGGCCCTCCGGGTACAATCCGTACACGTGAGGCGGTGGCAGTGAGCCAGCAGCTAGGATCTTTGTAGCAAGGCGCGTAGCTCTAGCCCTACGGAGTGAGGCTGCGTGATATTGCGTTGGTGTGAGGCTCCCGGACTGCTATAGCATTAGGTTGTAGTGGCCCTAACAAAATTTAAAATAGATTTCTTGCGATGAGAAAACCACACCTCTCGACGCTGAGCGCCGCGTCGAACCGCCGCAAAAAGCGCCGCCGCCGCCAGAGGTCGCGCGGCCCAACGCGCTTCCTTCCCATCCATCCGGTGCCAAAAATGGACGCCGAGAAGTCCAACCGCGAGCGACTCGACCAATTCCCATCCCCACTGGCCGAGGAGGCGAATGTGACCCACAGAAGCGCAGACGACCTTCCCACTCCCCGCGTCGGATCAGAGGCGTCGGAGCCGCCCTCTGGCGGCGCGCCGCCGCGCCCGATTATGCCTGCGCCGGCCGTCGCGTCCTCATCGGAGTGCGAGGCGCCGGCATTTCCCGACGACGTCGCAAAAGTCGCGGCGCCGAGCGAGCAGGCGACGAAAGCCTGCAAGGATCCTCCGTAGACGACCCAGTGACCATTGAGACAGGCCACAGCGTCGCGACCGTGGCGTTGATGCGAGTGAAGGAGGAGTTGGCCCTGGAGAAAATGGGAGGAAATGGAGATGAGAGGAAAGTTGGAGGCGAAGGTGAAAGGAACGTGAAAATGGAAGGAAGATGACGAACAGAATTGGCAGAGTAATATGTGTGAGGTGCTTGGGCGGCCCGACGGGAATGCAGTGGGGCCTAAAGGAGTACCCGAAGGGGACCTTGAAGAGCCGTCGGGACGCGTAAGAGAGAATACGACAGCGGAGAAATGGTGAGGCATCCCGATGAGATCCAGGGGCATTTGGCTGACCTCGAAACTCATGCATTGAGAAGCCCCAGAATCAATGACCCTGTCGGCAGTTTCGGGGAGTCTACAGGAGGAGGAATTGGGGAAGCAAGGGGAGGTTCGGGTGGTCGGTTCGCGGTGCTATCCGAAGAGGGTGGGGTGGCGAGTGGAGATGAACTGCTGGACTATGCGGAGGAGGAGGAGGACGAGATAGAACAGGACGAGATCGAACCGGAGGACGGGATGGAATCCTCCCTCCTCGACCGCGTGAGGGCAAGGGAGGGGACGACGAGGGCCTAAGACACGCTCAACAAGAATGAAGACCTCATGTCATTGCCTGAATTCGTCGAGATTATCGATCAAAATGACGAGAAAAAGAGAAAAAAGAAACTTCGCACCCGCCAGGGGGTTGAGATGGCGGATGGCTTGAGTACTCTGAAACCGCCGGGAATTCCGATCGAAGCCGGTGGGATTAAGACAAAAGGAAGGGGGAGAAAGGGCTGGGGACGGAGGGGGTGAATGATTTGGAAGTGGAGAGGGTACGCCGCAAGAATGCCTTACAGGCGGATGCAGACGATAGAATGAGCGTGTTAAAGCAGATGCTGAAAGAAGACCAAATCTTTGTCGACAACCAGGGCAGGCGCAAGGAGCTGTGCCATGAGGATGGGCCGAGATACCGGTATGCCGCCAATGACCACGAGGGAATTGACCGCGCATTCTGCGACAAGTATGAGCCCCTCCTCCACTCTATCAAGTCTTCGAGGGCACAGTGCGACGAGCTCGGATGTGTTCTTCAAATTTTCACCAGAGGTTATGACTTTAAGGACACAACAAAGTCTAAGAACAGGGGTTCGGTGAAGGGATCTAAGTGCGGCAAGTCCTCGAGTTACGGGAATTGCTTGCAGCAATGGCTAGGTCTTTGCATCATGGAGGACCTGCTAAGGCAGTCCAAGAAGAGGGAGGAAACGCCGGTCAGGGCAGCCCCACAGAACTCGGCGGAGAAAATGCGGAGGGCTGAGATAAAAGGCATGAATGAAAGGTCCATCGCCCTCATATCCGAAAGCATAACCGCTGCGAAAGATCAGGTGAAACTGATTCAGAAGCGGGCGACAGCTGGGAAAGAGGCTCTTTATCTGAGGATGAAGAAAGCAGAGGAAACAACAGCGGTTTTGGTGAAAAACCTGAATATAATGCAGCAGAACCTGAACGCTGCGTTGAACTGCCGGGATACTGAACGACTGTTTACCGAGAAGGACATTATTCAGCTCACCGCAGCGGAGCCCCCGACGACGCACACGCCAGCATACCATCCGGAACCGGTCGTGGCAGATACCCCTGCAGCGTTATCGTGGCCTTCTTTGAGCACAGAAAAGGCGTTGAGAACGAACGAAAGGGCTGGGAGCCCAAGCGCTGACGATATGAATAACCAAAACATCGACAAGGACAGATTCTGAAAGTATTATGCAGAAGTTTGAGAGCGAAGAAGGAGGACAAAGCGGCGAAGAATCAGAAGAAGGCGCTAAGCCCACGCCACAGGGCACCTCAGGACGACGCAGACGACCTCATCGAGATCTGCGTCAAGGATATGGAGCACGAAAATGATAGCGTCCTCAGGAGGGATATACGCAATATTATAAGTGAGGACCAGCACTGCCTGCATGTACGATACATGCAGGCATACAGAGTTGAGTTACTGGTAACTCGACACCAGGCACAAGCAGTTATTCAGCGCCTGACCTAAGTGGGCCACTCCGTAGTTAAAAACTACTCCATCGAGGGAATACAAGTGCGTCGAGATCAGAGTTCCGTTCGGCCGGTTATGACCGAATTTTGTACCGTAACCGCGTGAATTTTTTCGATTCCGGCAGTAATCGGTCAATTTTCTACAAATATTTTCCATCTCGGTCGGTAGACCGATTTTTTTACATAATCCCCGCACCGCGGGGACAAAAACGCTAATCCCGGATAAAATTAATCGGGGCTGACGTCGATTTGGTACCGTTTTACGAAAC
>JAULCF010395543.1:0-11602 GCA_032361265.1 Devaleraea mollis | reverse complement strand
AAGACAATTTAATTCTATTAAAGAGCTTCTAGGTTTATATGATAAAATAGAGGCGCAAAATATCCAAACTCTATTACCATCTATATTAGACTTTAAAAAGAAAATAAAATTTGGATCCGCTATTTCAGATGTTGATGAGATCATGGAAGCGATAGAAGAAGGAGGAAATCGAATATCAGGTATCGTTAAAGATCTTCGGACATTTAGCCGTTTGGATGAGAATGATAGAAAACCAGTAGACCTTCATGAAAATATAGATGCCACCCTTACATTGGTTAATACCCGCCTAAATGACAAGGTTAAATTGAATCGTAATTATGGTGACCTTCCTGAGGTTGATTGCAATCCGGGACAGATCAACCAAGTTATATTGTCTATCTTAAACAATGCGATAGACGCAGTAGGAGAATCAGGTATGATTTCTATAAAAACGGAAATAATTTCAACTCCTGAAGAATCTGTTCAAATCGTTATTTCCGATAATGGAAAAGGAATATCAAATAAAATAAAAAATAAAATATTTGATCCATTCTTTACGACAAAAGAAGTTGGAAAAGGAAAAGGATTAGGCTTATCAACTGCACTGGCAATTATCAAAGAACATAATGGGACTATTGATGTTTCTAGTCAGGAAAATATTGGAAGTACTTTTACTATTAAATTTCCAATAAAAACTAAATAAAAATATTGAGTTAGTCTTTTTCTTTCAAACCATTTCACTCTTTCCATACACTTGCTAACCGCATTTAGATTAAATCGGAATCTATGCCAAGTCATCAAAACGCTCTAAATCGCAAGTGTTAATTCTGAAATATAAGAACCACTCTGAAATATCAGAATCTTTAAATTCTTAGATTTAATCAAATATTTATAATTGGCTGATAATTAATTGGTTACGATTTATTTTTTTATTTGATTTTTCGGCTTTATTATTGGCCTTTAAGTTTAGGAATCAAAAATCCGGTACTATATATTCCGTGTCCTTTAAGAAAATACTTACAAGAATTAACCAAAAAAACTAGAATGAACAAGAATCAACTTTTACTACTTTCTATTTTTTTATTTACCCTTTCTTCATGTGCCAACTATAAAATCAATTATAGCAAAGAAGGCAAAGAATGGAAAACAAAAGTATCGCCGGATAGCGAGAATATTAGACATACCATGTTCTTTATTGGTGATGCTGGAAACTCTCCAAAAGACGGTGTTAGCTCTGCTTTAGAATTACTCGATTCGAAACTTAAAGACGCTGGTGAAAATAGCTCTGTAATATTTTTAGGAGATAATATTTATCCTGACGGATTACCTCGGAAATCAGAAGGAGAAGAATACGATTTGGCGACACATCGATTAGATGCTCAGTTGAATGTTTTAAATGACTATGATGGCCGTGCGTTTTTTATTCCGGGGAATCATGATTGGCGAAAATATGGATTGAAAGGAGTGAGGCGACAAGAGAAGTATATTGAAAAAAAGCTTAATGCGGGTATTGAAGAGAAGGACGATTGGGATAACTATTTCTTTCCAGATAAAGGTTGCGGAGATCCTGAAGTAGTAGAGATTAATGACCAGTTAGTTGTTGTCTTGATTGATTCAAAATGGTTTCTTACTGATTGGGATAAAGAACCAGAGATTAATGATGGATGCGAAATAAAAAGCAGAAAAGATTTTACTTTTTATTTTGAAGAAATTGTTAGAAAGCACAGAAACAAAAATGTGGTAATTGCAATGCATCATCCCGTTTTTTCTTACGGCCCTCATGGTGGATATTTTACTGCAAAAGAACATATCTTTCCGCTTACTCAGTTGAATGAAAAATTGTATGTGCCTTTACCTGGAGTGGGAAGCCTTACCACTTTACTTCGAGGAACAATTGGAACGAAGAGTGATTTGAATAATCTTAAGTATAAGGAATTCATTGCATCGATAATGTTCGGAGCTTCTAAAAATGGATCGTATATTTTTGCTTCTGGTCATGATCATAGTCTTCAATATATTTTTAAGAAAAACCAACATCAAATCATTAGTGGTAGTGGATCTAAAGTAAGTCCTGTTGCAAAAGGTGATGGAGCTGAGTTTGGTTATGGTCACCGAGGTATTTCTCAAATAGATTTTTATGAAGATGGTTCTGCCTGGCTGAAATTCTGGATAACGGATGAAAACAACCCTAAAGGAAAACTAGTTTTTCAGAAAAAAATAAAAGATAAGCTTTTGATCTCAGAGGATAATATTCCAAAATCCTTCCCTGAATATGAAAGCAACCTTGATAAAGTAACCAAGAGTACGGTAAGTAATAAAATAGAAGAAAAAGGAAAACTGTATGAATATTTTTTAGGATCTCATTATCGTAATGTGTATTCAAAAGAATATGAATTTCCTGTTATTGATTTAGCAACATATAAAGGTGGGTTAACACCGATAAAAAGAGGGGGAGGAAATCAAACAAATTCTCTAAGATTGCAAGGAGCCGACGGTCATCAATATGTAATGCGTTCTTTGACTAAGGATGCATCGAGAGTAGTTCCTTTTCCTTTTAACAAAATGACGGCATCAAAAACTATCGTTGGCGAAGTATTTTTATCCTCTCATCCTTTTGCTGCTTTAGCAGTCGCACCGATGGCTGAGGCGGTAAATGTCTATCATACAAATCCTGAATTATATTACATGCCCAAACAGCCAAGATTAGGTGTTCATAATGATTTATTCGGAGGAACAGTTTACTTGGTAGAAGAAAGAACAGGAGGAAGTTGGACCGATAATTCAGATCTGGGTAATTCTGACAAATTGATCAGTACTATCGACCTGAGTGAAAAGATAACGGATAGTCACAAACATAAAGTTGATCAACGTTGGTTCTTACGCTCCAGATTATTTGATCAAATAATTGGCGATTGGGATCGTCATGATGATCAATGGCGATGGGCTAGAATAAAAGTTAACAAAGACAGTATAGCCTACAGAGCGATTCCAAGAGACAGAGATCAACCTTTTAGTAAATATGATGGACTGTTAATGGACTGTGCAAGACCATTTATGCCTTTCCTCAAACAACTAAAAGTTTATTCTCCTAAGATCAAAAATATGAAATGGTCAACATGGAGTCCAAAATATGTAGATAATAGTTTTTTAAATGAAATGGATTGGACCAGTTGGGAAAAGGAAGCTATCTTTTTAAAAAACAATTTAACAGATGAAGTCATTGAAAAAGCTTTTGAAACATGGCCTGAAGAAGCATACAAACTAACCGCTCCTGAAATTATTGATATTACTAAAAAAAGAAGAGATCAAATCATAGAATTTGCAGAACGACAATATAAATTATTAGCAAAGAGGGTAGATGTATATGGTACTGAAAAAGATGAACGTTTTCAAATAGATCGTTTGGATAATGAGAATACCAGAGTCAGAGTTTACCATATGAAGAAGGACGGAGACCGATTGGTTTACGACCGTACTTTTCAAAAAACGATCACTAAAGAAATCGATATTTATGGCTTAGGAGAAAATGATGAATTTGTGGTTACCGGTGATGTAAAAAAAGGTATTCTGATTAGATTGATCGGTGGTTTAGGTAAAGATAGTTTTACGGATGAGTCGAAGGTAGGAGGTCTGTCGAAGAAAACAAAGGTCTATGATAATCTGAAAAAAAATGAATACAAACTGGGAAGTGAAGCAAAGAATTTAAGCTCTAATCATATTGAACGAAATTTTTATGACCGTAGACATGTTCATTACGAATATGATTTTATGTTACCTCTTCCTTCATTTGGATATAATCAAGATGATGGTGCTTTTTTCGGAGCGGATTTATTGTTTACAAAATATAAATTTAAGAAGTCGCCTTATTCATCCTTACAACGGATTGTTGCGAATGTTTCTACCGCAACTGGAGGGCTTGATTTATTATATGAAGGACAATTTGTGGAAAGGGTTGGCCATTTAGATTTTGTTGTTGATGGGATTCTTCGTACCGACCGATTTGCTTTTAATTATTTTGGATTAGGTAATGAGACGATCCGTTCAACAGATGAACTTGAGTTTAATAGAGTTAGACAAAGTTTGTTACATATTTTTCCGGCTATTAAAAAACCTTTTTCTTCTCTTGGAAGTGGTATTTCCATAGGGCCCGTTTTTGAAGCAAGTGAGATTGAAGCAACTCCTGATCGATTCATAGTAAGTGATGCTTCTGATTTAGGACCATCAGTATTCAATTCGAATTATTATTTGGGAGCTAAAATAGGGATTGAATATGATAACAAAGATAACCTTCAAATTCCTACAAGAGGGATTAGTTTTATAGCTAATGCGAGTTGGATGACAGATGTAGAAGCAACAGAAAAAGATTTTAAAGAACTTAATTCATCGATTACATTTTATCAAAATATTGATAGGAATGCAAAAGTAGTTTTAGCCACAAGAGTTGGTGCTTCACATCGCATCGGGGATTTTCCTTTCTTTAAATCTGCTTTACTTGGAGGTAATACAAACCTTAGAGGATTTCGAGCAGAACGCTTTTATGGAAATACTAGCTTCTACCATAATACAGACTTAAGGATTAAAGCCTTCGGTTCTATCAATAGAATACTACCATTTACTA
Organism: Devaleraea mollis; assembly: GCA_032361265.1. Classification (NCBI taxonomy): domain Eukaryota; phylum Rhodophyta; class Florideophyceae; order Palmariales; family Palmariaceae; genus Devaleraea; species Devaleraea mollis. The sequence goes on along the minus strand of JAULCF010395543.1, from coordinate 7,005 downwards.
TTGGGATTTTAGGAGGGTATGATTATGGACGAGTTTGGCTTGATGGAGAAGATTCTGATAAATGGCATTCCTCTTATGGAGGAGGAATTTGGTTGGCTCCAGTAGACGTACTTATTATTAACTTAGCGCTGTTTCATTCGGACGAAGAAGATAGATTTACCGTTAAATTTAGTTTCGATTTTTGATGAATTATATAAATGAATGTATCATGAATTTGAATCTTTATCTCATTCATTGAATGGATAATTTTATTTAATATTTAATTTATTATTATGGAACTTAGACCAATCGAAAGGGTGTCTGGGATAACAAAAGAAGAGTTCGAAGAAGAATATCTTAAAAAAAGCAAACCTGTTGTAATAACAGATTTAACTTCAAAATGGCCTGCTACAGAAAAGTGGACCTTTAGATGGTTGCAAGCCAATCATGGTCATATTGATGTGCCTGTATATGATAATAGTTTTAGAAAGCCAGGGAAAGATTATTTGACACCTAAGCAAAGTATGAAGTTTGGAGATTATCTTGATATCATAGAATCTGGGCCTAGTGATTTAAGGATGTTCTTGTTCAATATTTTTAATCATGCTCCTGAATTGGTAAATGATTTTAAAATGCCAAACATTACAAATGGATTTTTGGAAAAATTTCCTATGATGTTTTTTGGGGGAGAAGGAGCGAAAGTAGATTTACACTATGACCTAGATTGTGCAGCTATTTTTATTACACAATTTCAAAAGCGGAAAAAGATTGTTTTGTTTCCACCAGACCAAGGAGATTATTTATACCAACATCCTTTTACAGTACAGAGTGAAGTGGAGTTGGATAAACCTGATTTTAAAAAACATCCTGCTCTGATGTTGGCTAAAGGATATGAAACAGTTTTGTGCCACGGCGAAACACTTTTTATGCCGCATCTTTTTTGGCATTACATGAATTATATTGATGGAAGTTTTTCATTGAGCTTAAGGAGGCATAGTCATTATACTAAAACAAAAGGAGCATTGAATATTGCTAGGCACTTCCTGGTGGATAAAGGTATGAATTATGCGCTTGGTGATAAATGGAATAAAATAAAAACAGACCTTGCGCAAAAACGTGCGGGGGCTTCTATTTAAGTTTTTAGTTAATTATAAAAATAAGGGAAATGAGTTTCATAAAATAAATAGTAATGATCCTTTTTTATACTTCATAAAATAAAAGTAAAAATGTCTAAAAAACAAACGCCAGAAAAGAAAAAAGAAAAGCTATTAAATAATGCGCTCATGGAAGAGCTTGAGGTAGATAAGAATGAACTAAAACAGTTAAAGAAAAAATTATTAAAAGCAGAAGGTTACCCAGAACGGGGAATAGAAACTTGGTTTAGGTTAACTTCAAAGAACCTTTATACTCGACGGCAAATTGTAGATACCAAAGGTTCGATTTTGATAACTATAAATTCTATTATTATTTCGGTAATATTAGGTAGCTTTTACAATCAATTAGGGGAAGACCCTCATTTAGTCTATGCGGTGGGGCCGATGATTTTGACAAATTTATTGTCTATTGCATTTGCTGTTTTTGCTACAAAACCCAAGATCAGAACGAGTACATTTTCTAAAGAAGATGTTCAAAATGGAACGGCTCAATTAATGACTTTTGATAACTTTTATACGATGTCAGAAAAGGATTATAGCTGGGCGATTTCGGAGATGATGTCGAATAGATATTTTTTATATCAGACGATTAAAAAAGATATTTATTTCTTGGGAATAGATTTAGTTAAACGATATAGGTATATTCAAACGGCTTACAGTATATTCCTGATAGGCTTGACGATTTCTCTTTTATCTTTCACACTTTGTCATGCTATGTTTTAAGTATGTACGAAATCTATTAATTGCTTTCTAATGAATAGAATAGAATCGCATAGATATCTAATATTGTTTGTCACTTTGGTGAATCTAATTCTTACACCATTAGAAGCTACTGTTTTTCAAATTCAAGGAGGCTTTTTAAGTTTAGTGAATTACACTTTGATAATATTGGCTAGCCTGCTTGTGGCAAGAAAGAAAAAAGTTCAGATTATAACTTTTGTTGTAGGTATAGCCACATTGAGTTTTGTTTGGATAGAATATTTTTCTGCAGGAAGTGAGGTTTCTGCATGCAGAATGGTTTCTACTTTGATTCTATTTTGCATTGTTGGATATATCCTTTTTAGAAACCTGCTAACTGCTAAAGAAATAAATTTAAAAGTTGTCTTTGCTGCTATGGCTGGTTACTTGCTGATTGGTATAATAGGAGGAATCCTTTTCGAAATGTTAGATTTTTTTTATGCGAATTCAGTAGACATAGAGAAAGGTGCTGGCGGATACGATTTTTATTATTATAGCTTTATAAGCGTTGTTACAGTAGGTTTTGGTGACATTACTCCGGTAAGTGCTGCCGCTAAATCTTTGACCATATTCCTTAGTGTTGCTGGACAATTTTATATGGTTATTGGAATCTCAATTTTTGTAGGAAAGTATTTAAATAAAAAATAAAAATTATGACACAAGAAAACAAGCACCTAGAGACTTTCAAGGCAATTGCACAAGGTAATGGTTGGCCAACAAATGTAAAAATTTCGGACACGAAATGGGTCATCCAGGTAGATGAACCAAAAGAAGATGGTGGTTCTGATAGTGGTCCAAATCCAATGCAATACTTTCTAGCATCTCTTGCAGGTTGTCAAAATGAACAAGCTCAAGTTGTTGCCGAAGAGCTTTCTTTAAACATCAAGAAAATTGATATTAATGTTGAAGTAGACTTAGATCTTGCTGGTTTCATGGGAGAAGCAGAGCACTCTAATGGCAGTTTTAAACAAGTGCATTTAAATGCTATTGTACATGGAGCGGTAAATAATGAACAGGTACAAGAGTTAGGGAATAGAGTAGATAGTCGTTGTCCCATTTTAGGTTTACTACGTTCATCCGGCTGTAAGATTATTAGCTCCTGGAGCACTTCATAAGGTAAGGAAGTTTTATTGTTGACAAAACTCTATTGTGTGTTAATTTATTTTTTAGATTTTTTAAACAAATAATAATTGGCTTTTTTGGAAAATTATTTGGTAGAAAAAAAGGAAGTATCGACTTAAGTGAATCAGAATTAATCGAAGCTAATGTTTGTCCGAATTGTTGGGGTACACAAGAATATGAAGGCGAATATATTGCATACACTAAAGATCAAACTAAGTCAAATATAAATAAAGATAAGATGCATCAGAAAGCTTTTGTACAACAATTTATAGAAGATAATATTACAGGGATTAGGTTGCAAAAGGATGGAGATAAACTCGTTTGCCTAAAATGTAATCGAAAACATAAGCATATTTCTTCTAAAGCAATTTGATATGTATAAATATAGTATATTGATATTATTTTTAATTGTTTTTTCTTGTAAGAACATTGAAAAAAAAGAAACAAATGAAAGTGGCAAGTATCCAACGATAGGCTTGATTGAGCGTATTGACCCAAGGATCAATTCCATTATTCCGCCCGATGCAAAAATAGAAAAGATTGCTGAAGGTTTGGTATGGGCAGAAGGTCCACTTTGGGTAGAAAAACATAAGATGCTCCTTTGCTCAGATGTAAAAGAAGATCGGATTTACAAATGGACAGAAGCGAAAGGACTTGAAATTTTCATTGATCCATCTGGATTTACGGGCGATTCTACCAATAGCCGAGAATCTGGAAGCAATGGCTTAGTCTTAGATGCTCAGGGTAATCTTGTTATGTGCCAGCATGGAAATAGACAAATTGCCAAGATGGATGCTAGTCTAGATTTTCCTCAATCCAAATTTACTTCTATTGTAAGTGAATATAAAGGGAAGCGATTTAATAGTCCCAATGATTTGGTTTATGATACGAAAGGAAATTTATATTTTACAGATCCACCTTATGGTTTGAGTGAGGAAATGATGAATGATCCCAATAAAGAACTTAACTTCCAAGGTATTTATAAACTGGATAATCAGGGAGCATTAAGATTGATGACCAAGGAAGTTTCCAGACCTAATGGAATTGCATTATCACTTGATGAAAAAACAATGTACATTGCAAATACAGATGAACATCAAGCCGTTTGGTTTGCATTTGATGTTTTGGAAGATACTATTATCAATCCTAAGATTATTTACGATGCGACTACACTTATTGGAAAAGAAGTTGGATTTCCGGATGGACTCAAAGTAGATGATAAAGGAAATATTTTTACAGCAGGGCCTGGAGGGATATGGATATTCGGATCAGACTATAAATTATTAGGAAAAATAAAGCCTGGAGAATGGGCTTCAAATTGTAATTTTAATACGGATTTTTCTACACTTTATATTACAGCGGATGATTACTTGTTGAGAATAAAATTGCAATGAAATAATTTATCAATTCATTTTTGAACAACTTCAATAAAACAAATTGACCTTAATTTAAAATGGAAGAACCTAAGTTTAATATATTATATGTAGACGATGAGAAGCATAACTTATCTACTTTTAGAGTTGCCTTCCGGCATTACTATAATATTTTTGTTGCGCTAAATGCTTTCGAAGGACTTGATGTTTTGAAAGAACAAGAAATTCATGTGATTATTAGTGATCAACGAATGGATGGAATGTCTGGAGTTGAATTTTTCAAAAGAGTAAAAGTTAACTACCCAGATTGTATTCGTATCATTCTGACTGGCTATAGTGATATGAATATCATTGTAAGAGCAATCAATGAATGTGGTATTTTTAGGTTTATGATGAAGCCATGGGAGGAACCGGAAATGAAACAGACACTAAATAACGCAGTTGAATTATATAACTTAAAAAAGAATAATCGGAATTTAATTTTTCAACTTTCAGAACTAAATATAAAATTAAAAGAAGAGAACAGTTACCTCAAAGAAGAACTAAATAGTAAATCCAGTTATGGAGATATCCTTACGATTAATGAATCTTATAAAGAGGCGCTAAAGAATTTAGAAAAAGTTGCAGGAACAAATTCTACTTGTTTGATTCAAGGAGAAACAGGAACAGGCAAGGAGTTGATTGCTAGATCGATTTATAATTTTAGTAAGTTATCCGATAAGCCATTTGTTAAAGTTAATTGTGCTGCGCTTCCAGTAAACTTAATTGAGAGCGAACTTTTTGGGCATGAAAAAGGATCGTTTACAGGAGCGATTGAACAACGAATTGGGAGGTTTGAATTAGCGGATAAAGGAACCATATTTTTGGATGAAATTGGTGAACTAAGTCTTGAAGTACAGTCAAAATTATTACGGGTATTGCAAGAAGGTGAAATCCAACGCTTGGGGAGTAACAAAACTATTAAAGTAAATGTAAGAGTAATCGCAGCAACCAATAGAGATCTTAAAAAACGAATCAGAGATGGAAGTTTTAGAGAAGATTTATATTTTAGGCTGAATGTATTTCCTGTTTTTACTATTCCTCTAAGAGATCGACCAGAGGATATTGAAATCTTAGCGCAGCATTTTTTGGATAAATATCGTGATCAAATGGGACGCTCCAATATTGTTTCTATTTCTGAACAATCATTGAATAAACTAAATTCTTATTCTTGGCCAGGTAATATAAGAGAGTTAGAAAATATTATCCAACGATACCTTATTACTTCGGAGGAAGAGGAGTTAGACTTGAGTATTTGGAATACTTCTATTGAAGCCAATGAGTCTAATCTGGATCGCATTGTTACTTTAGAAGAAAATGAAAGACGATATATAGAAAAAATACTTCTAAAAACTAAAGGGAAAATTTTTGGTGAAGGAGGTGCTGGTCAAGTTCTTGATATTAACCCTAAAACATTAATTTCAAGAATGTCAAAACTTGGGATAAAAAAGAATAAAGAATGAGAGGGTTTGTCATTTTTACTATTCTTTTATATTCATTCTTGCTTCCAGCTCAATATGTATTTGAAGAGGTCGATATCATTGATCAATTAAGTCAAAGTACCATCCTATCTATCCATGAAGATAGAGATGGATTTCTTTGGTTTGGTACTGCTGATGGATTAAATAGATTTGATGGGACTAATATTAAAACCTTCAGGTTTATCCCTGGAGATGATAATTGTTTATGCGATAATGAAGTCATGGCCATCGAATCAGATCATTTGGGTAACCTATATATAGGTACCGGAAAATGTTTGAATAAATTAAACCTCAATACTTACACCTTTTCTCATCATGCACACAACCCTTCCGATACTAATTCGCTCTCCGATAATTATATCTCAAAACTCTTTATTGATCAAAACAACCTTTGGGTTGGAACAAGTAATGGCCTTAATAAATTAGACCTTTCCACCAATCAAATTAGTAGGTATTATAAATTTGATCAAAAAGATGAAAATCAAAAGATAACAGATATTGCTTTTAAGGAGACTGGAGCATGTTGGGTGAGTTTTGAAAATCAGGTTTGTTATTATGATAAACAAAAAGATAAACTCGTAGATATACAAAAAGAGTTATCTAATTTTAAAATTACTGAGAATGGAAAGGTACAAGCTATAAAACAAGTTGATCAAAAACTTTTCATCGCTTTTGAAAAAGGCTTTTTTTCTTATAATTTAAATACTTGGGAAGAAAGTCGTCACATTGAAGATGCTTTACTCTTGATCAGGAATATAGAAGTAATCCCTAGTGGGGATTTATTTATTGGTGCATCAAGTGGTTTGATAGAATTTAAAATAAAGGGAGAGCAAATACATATTGGAGAAAAATATGGACTTTCGTCAGATATAGTATATGACATCTTTGTTGATTCTCGCAAACAAATTTGGATCAGTCTAGGGACTGGTCTTGTTAAACTTACCCAATCGCCTAAAATTATTGATTTAATTAAATTCAATAAAGATTACACCAAGTATAGTGCTAGCAATAAAGTCTGGCATATCTGTAATGAAGATGAAAAAAATATCATTTCTACAGAGGAAGGTGCTTATTTTCTAGATAGAGATTTGGTAATCAAACCATTCTTTAAAAATAATA
>JAULCF010394432.1:0-11611 GCA_032361265.1 Devaleraea mollis | reverse complement strand
ATGTACTGTAAATGAAAAATATGTCAACGAGAGGGTAATTACCCTCTCGTTGACATATTTTTCATTTACAGTACATCTACCTGATGGCCTATTTTTAGTACAACTAGGCGAATGAGTTCGTTCAAAATTTCAGTTCTGGGTGTGTGTGCCAGGTAAGTCTTGGTCCTGGGCTCGTGTATCTATGAGAGTCGCTCATCTGATTGTCAAGCTGCCTGAGGCCGCCAAAACGTGACGATTTATGGCTGGCGAATACTAATGCATGAGGCAAGGGTGGCGCACAGCTACACAGCGATTATTCGAGGCCGACGAAGAAGCCATTCAATAGCTAACGTTTTTCCATATCATTGGCTTTTCTGACATGGCTCTTCTACCGCTAGCGGAGCTATAGACTTACTGATCTGAAAAAGATAAGGCTTAGCTAAGCCTAATCTTTTATAAGCCTAATCTTTTTCAGATCAGTAAGTCTATAGCTCCGGTTTGTATTTTAGTAGATCGTAACAACCACAGTAGTAGTCAAGTGCGACGTGGATACGATGCTTTTCTGATGGGATGGCTTCCGGTATCTCTAGCGTATATCTGGGTTCGTAAGCTTCCTTTTCACTCTTATCTGCTAGAATTATTCTGCATGAGTGTGATTGCTGACTCTCTCCTTTTTACCATTCAGGTTTGTTGCGGGATGCTACGGGGTACGTTTGGAAGATCGGACAGCCTGTTGTGCCACAACACCAGTGGTGGTTTAGTTTTGAGTGAAGGGCTGTCAAGCTGTCTTACCATCAAGTTATATCAGCGGCAAAAGTATGGCGCCGGTGGCGGGGGGATCGCCTAACCTTCAGTTTGAATTTGTGGTGGCCTGTACACACTGTTTTCTTTTGTAGTGATATTTCGTTATAGAATGCGGGTAGTATAGTAGTACTAGAGGTGCAGCCATGGATTCCGTATTTTTATGTGTTCTCTGTCTGCGTTAAGGCGTCCGCCGCGAATCGATTCCGTTCCGCATATAAATTGAAAAAGTTTACGGCCACATTATTTTGCAAATTTGCTATCTAGATTTTTTTCGTGAGAACGTCGGCGCATAGTCATATGAGATCTGGTAAAATAACTGTGTCCAGCGTAGCACATCACTATGTACGGATTCGATTACGATTTGTACTTTATCGCATTTTCATCTGCCAGATGAAAATGCGATAGAGTACAAATCGTCTCCCAGTGGGAGTAAAACTGTGTATCGAAGTTACGGATGTTCCGAACGCATATCAAAATGAGGACACGGCAGACTTATATGTCGAAAGGTTCATACTGCTTTGTGTTCGACATGATGCGTGCACAGACCAGTGTGCAAAATTCCAAAAAAAGTTCCTAATGTACAGTGTTTGCAAATGGCCCGAAATATGCATATGGAAAAATATATGTATCGAACATCGTCTAATGCACGTTGTAGCTGCATAGGTTAATGTGACTTTGCCAAAAATATGCACAACTAATGCGCGTAATTGGGTTCAGGTATTACCGACGTGTGCCCCAAGCGCGCGCTTTTCTTGCGTCTCTAACTTCTCAAACTGATGACTTTTTGTCAAAACAAGTTATTGTCGAAAAACAGTCGTTCAGAAAGCAGCGCGACTTCGCTTGTTGCCTACCACTTATTGGCCCTCATCCTTCATTCAAAAAGAGATGCGAGATCAGAAGTACTGGCTTCGAAGAAAATTTGCTCTGCCCTTGTAGAGACATGTTCAATTTTTGCAACAAGTAGCTGTGCTAGTCTTAAAGTGACGAGGGAGACTCAGGAAAGATGCTGGTTTGAATAGGAGTAGTTAAGGACAGGAGACTTAATTCATGCTTCTTTGCAGTGAACTAAACGTCATTATGGCGGAGAAAATGGCGCACAGCGGTAGCGCGTTACGCGTCCGGGCCAGGAATCGTGATACCCACGCGTTTCCACATTATGGCCAGTTACCGAAACTGGGACTCTGAAGGAGCAGTTAAATGCGCGAAGAGTGGATGGTCCTTTTTAAGTTGAGCGCGCGCTTGTTTAAGGCCCAGTACTACTAAGCTCCCATATCCCGGGAAAGGGCCCTTTGAGGGGACTTCAATTGAAGGGGATATGAGAGCTCAATATCGGCGGGATTCAAGCAAAGGTGCCATCTGCCCGAGGTGGTACCTATTAGGAAATATCTGCGGGCTTCAAGCAAAGGTGACATTATTACTGTCACCTTCGCTTTGATCCCGCCGATATTGGGCTCTCATATCCCCTTCAAGGGGATATGAGAGCTTAGTAGTACTGGGCCTTTAACAAGCGCGCGCTGCCTTTTCAAGGAGCACAAAATCTTTGCCCCAACGCGTGTGTTGCGCATCTAGACACTTAATAGCCGGCTTCCAAGCTAACATTAAAATCTAAATGATAATTATGTCCTGAGGCATTTATTAATTCCATTCCTGTGGATATATATCAACCAGCAAGCCATTATTTAAATTGTCGGAGTAGAATTTCGCGGTTAATACATTTTGAATAAGAACGTGCTATGGTCTCTATCATTCATTTCCAGGTGCACCTTGCGTATTAAAATCTTTAGATCACTAGCCTTGAAACTTAGCACGACCCAAATCACCACCTGGGCTCTGTCCCACAACATTGCCTTCATTTTCAGGCTTGCTCTTCTGTCTTGTTTCGCGACTTATTTACAGGAATACAGCTTGTAAAACAAGGCCTTCCCGCTGTCAGATGCCAAGTCTGTGCGGAGATGAGTACTGAAAACAGATCTCTTCGTCAAGAGGGATAAATTTTAGATATGCCGGTCGCAACGCAGTGAGACGTGCTCTTCTCCTCATCCTTGCAAAGCTGTTGGATGACTCAAAAGGAGAAGAGCATCGGCGCATGAACGGTACATGAGACCACCCAGATTTTCTATGCCATCCAAGCAGTTCGCCCTGGTCTTGTGAAAGTTTAGAAAGTTGAAGTTACTCTTCTGGACAATACGGACGTATACAAGCGCAGCACTTGCGAAGTATTCTATCCTTCTTGCCTCTTTGATGTTTTACTCAGTTAAGTACTGATCAACCTGGCATTTCGTCGTGATACATGTGTCCACATCAGCATAAGTAGTCATGAAATCTGTAAATAGAGGATCAATTTGGTCGTCTTCATCTTCGCGCAAGTCCTGTGATATCCGAACTGTCCGGGCACCGATGAAATGGAGGATATGTGTTATGATTTGCAGGTGTTCCGCTGGAGCATAGTCAAAACCCTTGGCAGCGATTCTCCTCGAAATCCAGTGCAAAGACTGTCTCTCTCGATGGTAGTGCAGAAATTGTTCATGGCGTTTAGAACGAATGACGGGCGCTTATATAAAGCTTTTCGGGAAATCTCGCGATTAGGACGTTCTTATTTGTCCTACATAGACTCAGCGGTTTTGTATTCATGTAGATGAACCTGAAGATTTTATACAAATTCAAGCCTTCGATCTTTTAAAATGGCCATTCTTTGAAAGGAGAACTAACGGGATAGAGGTAATCCTCGCTATACTATTTCAGGATATATATCTGCTCCTCAACATTACCTGCTTCTACAGCTTTTTCCATCCGGCGGTGCAGCTTCCTGGCAAAAAATGATCTCGCTTATTGGCTGCCCAGTAGAAGTCTTTCTCCCCGTTCTGTTGTGATCCAGAACAGGTACATTTATTACAGTACGTACTTTTCAAGCCGCTTGTGGCAGATATATCGGGGGTGTCAGCTACCATTGACGCTAGTGCAGCATGTCCTTTGCACTCCACTCCACTGCGTGTGGAAACTATGAAGCCACACTTGCATGTTTTTTCAGAGTAGCCATAGCGATCGAAACGCACGCGTAGTAAATCTCGCGCGAAGGTCTTTCTTCTGCTTTCAAGAGTGAGGCCTCTTCCGTTTCCACATTGACATCACTATCATCGTCGCTATCGTCGGAATCGGAGTCACTTGAATCGAAGTATCTGCATCCTCTTCGCTGTCGGAGTCTGAAGGAGGAGGAGCATCTTCTGCATCCTCGCTGTTGTAACCGCTTTGTATCTGTGTACCAAGTTCCTCGTCGCGTCTCCAAGTCCTGCCCGTGGGTAGGTAAGCGATATCTTTTTCCTTTTGAAAACCATGTCATTCCGGAAGTGACGTTGAGGGTGCAAAGTTGTAAACGGTAGAATCCGGCTTATGTGCTTTACACAGTGAACTGTGACACGTCTTAGTACGCCTGAAAAGTAAAACCACCGACGTCGGAAGCTTGTGGGCGCCGAGTGAGGTCCAATTAACCCCGGCCCCCTTTTCTTCGTCAAAGCTTCTCCTGATCTCCGGTATAACTCGATTATCGAGTGTTCCATTCATAAGATGCGGTGCGCAGGCCACGCTGTCCTTGTTCTCGGATTTAAAGTTCTCCAAGAAGAAATTTTGTTGCTCACCGACTTTAATTGCCTTCGCCATTTGTGCCCTCATATGCTTCACAGGGTTCAGCCACATAATAACGTATTCCCCCTTATGATTAGGGTTCTCAACCCGCCTCTCGTTAAACCCTTCTTCCCCAGTGCCACAGCTAAATCCGTTTCGAGAGACTCTGTGATAGCCTTTACTCACACTGTTCTAGTGTCATGAAGTTTAATAGCCAGGTCTAGTCTACTTCAATTGGATGTGTCACTATGGCAAGCGGACGGTCCATTGGTCCCTTCCCTTTACTTACGCCAATATTACTCACTAGCTGACAGAACTCCTCAATTAATTGCTCGTCAGTAGCATCATCAAGCCCCAGTTCACCTTCCTCACGAGATTCTCATTGGATTATTTCTTCCCTCGCACTACATGATCGTCGATTAAATAAGAACCTAAAGTCTATGTCAGATAAGAGTGTACTTCGGGTATGTGCCAATTTGATACCGTGAGGGCACTTTTTTGCCCTTCCGCTGGTAAGAGCTGCAGGGACGCACATTAGTCCGTTTCGTCCCAAACAAGTGCCGTTTCCATCAGAGCCGACTAAGTAGCAATCTCCTCGACCAGTTTTTTCTTTTCTTTTTTACGGCAGCCACGGCTTTTAGAGTAGCGAGCAGTAAATACTTCATTGCCAGGAGGTAGAGATACATTTTTTCTCGGCGAGGAAGCACCAGCGGGGAAGCATGCACAGAAAAAACGATATGATCTCTTGACACCTTTCGAGTCAGGCCCACGAAAAAGCAGAATTTAAATTCGGATGTTACATGAGGTGTGAGCACTCCACTACGGCTCGTACCAGTGTCAGCAACCTTCCTCCTCTACGCTTTAGCATCTTGTCCTTGCCTCTGAGGCGTCCAAGTGGGTAAATTCCTGACTCGGCGATGGCTGGAGCAACTCATAATAGAATGGTGAGTAGAGGTGTAAATGACGCCTCCGGGAGCTATTAGAGGCGTCATTAAGGGCGCTATTAAGCGGTGGCGCCCCGGGGAGTGGGGCGCCATGGTTTTTATTTTCCCTATCATACGTGCTGACAGTTCTATCATACGTGCTGACAGTGCTATTATACGTGCTGAAGCCCCCAGAGTAGGGGCGTCATTACAGCACTAGGCCGTATGAGAGGGAAGTCGATGGGGTGGTTCCTGTTGCTATTTCTGTTCGACGTACGATACTGTACGGTACAGTATCGTAGAGCACTGCGTGGTGGTTTATGTTGTATTCGTTAAGTACAGTATGATAGTGATAGAGAAGTGTTTTACGAATTCGCAAAGTTAACTTTTCGGGCCAATGTGAATACGACGTATGGTGTACTGTGTCAATTGACTGCCCAGTAGTGATCGCGAAAGGCGAATACGCAAGGGGAAATATGAAGAAAAGGAAAATAGTTACAGTACAGTGTACGACATTTCAGTCGTTGTTTTCTGAAAAAAAGAAGACGAATTGCCCGGGTACCTGCCATAAAAGGGCTGGAGAGGGAGGTTTAGTGATGCCTATAGCGGTCTAAGTTACATTATGAAGATGAAATCGGTTTTACAATCGGTTTTCATATTTTTGCTACGCCAGTCGAGTTCTCCCAGACTGCGGTGGAGGGGCGTTCGCGACTTTCAAAATGAAAGCGCTAGTCAAGAGTTTGGAAGTACACTCTTATCTGACATAGACTTTAGTTCCCTACCATCTCTGATACAAGCAGCAGGTTCATTTGAGGCAGCTTCGCCACAAGACTAAAATTAATTATCCGCTGGTATTGTTCTCCCGACGCCGCCGAGAGCGGGGGTAAATGGGCTCTGTTGAACTAGGGTTCCCTTGCGGGTATCTGGTTTTTATTGCGGCCAGAACGTGACTTGCTTTTGCACGCTCAGGAACGGCCTCGCAACGCATGGAAAAGCAGAGATGCCTCGGAGTGAAAGCTTTTACCGCAGTCGCATACATGCATCACTCATTAAACGTAGTGAATTAAGAATTCCTAGAAAGTCTACTACTGTGTCAAGTATGGTGAAGTATAACAGTCCCACCGGCAGATCGTACTGACGGACAGTTGTAGGCTGTGCTGAACTAAATAAGACGGCCACCGCCGTCACATGGCACAAAGTCTCGACATAAGTGAATAATTAGCCCTATTTTTCCGCAGAATAACGATTCACGTCAGTACTCGGTCAGTGGTGGCAGCTCTGCATTAAATGCACGGTGAAATACGTACTCCTTAGCACGTTTCTCCTCATCTCTAGCACTAGAGTTTCAGTGTTTAGGATGTCGCACTCGAATAAAGAGCACAAATCTTCCACGGTGTAATCTCCTTCCGCCGTATGCGTATGGTGACTGGAAAGAGTGCTGGTAGATACGATACTCGTCTATGACGCTTGCGTACCATATATATCTATGGGCAGCACTTTCCCGGTCGCCAACAACGGGACTACTCTTTCAACGTGAGTCATTTTCACTTGAAAGGATGGCTCGCACGCACTGTCGCTTTCGAGCGCACTTTCTCATCGGTAGCAGTGGATGCCAGTACGTCGGTTGCTGTTGTAAGATCGACAAGAGCGTTCAAAGATTCTCTCGTTTCATTGCTGAAATTCTTACGCACCGTTTCCCTTCTGGGGCTGGACAAGTGTGGTTTGACACCTTCGGGCGTATAACGAGGACGCTTTATTGTAGATGTTGAGGAACTCGGCCTTTTTCTTCGTAGCCTTGCCTCTATCCATGTCTCCTCTCCTCCTCGCGTTGGCCATCGGCGCCGTGCTCTGTATGAGCTGGAGTCTATCCATCTTCTCCCTTGGAATGGCTGTGGATACGTTGGCTGAAAAAGTGTAGCCTCTTTCTCGGAATGTTGATGAGTTAATCGTGGCGATAGACTAGGAGATTTCACGGTTTTAGGTATTGCTGTCCGATTTTCATTACTTACAGTGGTGTTGGAAAAGTGAGTGTATGTGTGTGCTGAAATGGGTGCGGATAGCTGGTACCCGCAACCATTTTGCTTCGGGCTATTGGCGAGCATTACAGTTCTTGGGTGAAAAAAGTGGCTGTAGTCTGTGAGCTTGGATTTGGTTAAAGGAATCTTCAATCGACAACCATTCTCGGGTTACACTGCCGAGTTCGTCTCTATAAACAAGGGCTTAAGATCTCTCTTTCTTTCGTCGTCGGCCGCAGTTTCTTTCTTCGCGATCGTATCAAGCTGTTTCAACTTGCAGCGACAATTATTCATAGCCCAACTAAAATATTAACCTCCTCGCGTCGTAGTATGGTTCAGCAGAAGGACGAAGACGTCGCGCACCGGCCACCAGATAAATATTCCTCTGGAATTAGAGGGAAAAAGACCGACTATACTGTTTCTGGTACTCCTCCAAGCACTACGTCGCGTAACGCGGGTCAGAAAGTCGTCATCTCTTCCGCTGTCTCTCCTTCCGCCGAGACCACGGGGTAGGAAGTCCTCAGCTATGCCGCTGTCTCTCATACCTCAGCGACCGCGGGGTAGGAAGTCCTGAGATATGCCGCTGTCTCTCCTACCTCAGCGACCGCGGGGCGGGAAGACTTCGGCCCTTTCTCATCTCCTCCTGCCGACGCGACGTCGTCTAATTCAGTGCAGACCAGGTCATCCCCGGACTCTTCTGATGACTCAGCCCCCAAGAAATCCAACGTGAAAATGTTTTACTGGCGAGACAAGCGACGACCGCTGGCAAATATTTTGCGCAGGTTGCTCTCGGCTCTCCCGCCCTCGCGCCCTCGCGCGACTAATCTTCGGTCTCCACCGGTTTTTGAGAACGAGGCCAATGCTTTTGCGTCACGCGCTCTCTACACCGTTGTCTCCGGGGTGTCCGTCACCACCAAGCCTCCGATCGGCGCTTCCGTCAATAACTTTGCTCTATCCGCGCAGCGCGAATCTTCGACAGCGCGCATCGAATAAACATGCGAGGGTATTGAGTCGGTGCCGCTCTCGCTTAGCGCCCTTGTATCTTTATTACACGATTCAGTTTCTGAAACTTCTGCGGAGGAAAAGGACACTGTCTCCTGGCTCTGTCCGGTAGGGCATACCACTCCCTTTACTTTTCTTTCGTCTACGCCTCATTATATAGTCGTTGACCCTACCGCACCCGAAGACCTCCAGCGCGCGGCAGTGTTGCCAGTGAAGGATCTATCTTCCACGAGAGCGTAGTTTTCCGCAGACAAGCTTGTGAGAATTCCCCTCCACTCTCTGGCTGGTAAAGAGACGACGACCCCTGTAACCGAGAGGAAGTTCTTTCTGCACAATTTGGGGACGAAGAGGCCGCTGCGTCTGGAACTGCCGCTTCAAAGGCCGGCTCATCCGTTCCGCCACTTTCATAAAATCCTCTCCTCGCCGATGCAGATTTAACGAAGCCCAAAGACGAGGGTCGGCCGTGGAAGTGCCGGAAGAGCGTCCTTTCATTGGCCCAACGACATCGCCGCTTTCTCTTTCAGGTACAGTCGTCCCCAGTAGAAAACCTATTTCCCCGAAAGCAGCGAATAAAGAAGCACCGGAAGTTGGAGTCTACGCTGCAGATTCTTCCGCTGTTACTGGCCGGAAGCTTTTTCACCGTCCCGTCGCCGCCCCAGCCGCCGCCGAGTAGGCATATCCTTTTCTGAAAGCTGTACATCGCGCAAATGCTGTAGATACCGCCGCATTTACTGGCCAGCCACTTTCGCCCCGTCCTTTCGACGTCCAAGCCGCCGCTAAAGAGGCAGATATTTCTCTGCAAGCTTTAACAAATGAAGCACATGCCTTTGGCGTCTACGTTGTAGATGCCGCCGCAGTTGCTGGTCAGACGCTTTCACCCCGCCCCTTCGGCGTCCCAGCCGCCTCTTGAGAGGCATATCTTTCTCTGAAATCTGTAACTAAAGAAGCACCTGCCTTTGGAGTCGAAGCATGCCCCGCCCCGATGACGTCCCAGCCGCCGCTAAGGAGGAGGCAGGTCTTTCTCTGAAAGCCGTAACTAAATAATCATCTGCCTTTGGCGTCGAAGCTGTAGATGCGGTCGCAGTTCATGGACAGACTCCTTCGTCCCGCCCCGTTTACATCCCAGCAGCCGCCAAGGAGGCATATTCTTCTCTGCAAGTTACGGAGAAAGAAGCACTTTCCTTTGGCTTAGACGCTGTATATTATGCAGCGGTTTCTGGCCTGACGACTTCGCCCCGTCCCGTCGCCTCTCTAGCCGCCGCCAAAGAGGCAGATCGTTCTCCGCACTCTGTTCCATAGGATGCACGTCGTGCTTATTCAATGACATTCCTCAATACGCTTACCAGAAAAGGTGCTTTGTCTGATCGGGTTGAGCCAACGGTTGGGATTAAAGCAGAATTTGCTATCAAAGCAGTAATAACAGGTGGAGCTCCCATTTAGGCTGAGGATTTTAATGGGATTACCTCGGGTGGGTTCTTGCCGCCTTCAACAGGGATGGACCACCTGTGGGCTGATGTCTCTGGCGAAGAGGAGGAGCCTTTAAGGGATAGAGCTGCTGCGAGCAGTAAATGAAAATCTGATTCAGCGATAAGTTTGGCTGGCGAATATGGAAATCCCGCTATCAATCACCAGAATCCCGAGGTCTCTTCTGGCAATGAGTTGATTAGCGGGAACGACATCGACGAATAACTACCTCATGCCCCGCTAGAACCGGATAATGCACTTGATGGTTAAGTTAGAAGTGTTTTATCCAAGAAGAAGAGCAGGTCCCGTTTGGTGAAGGACTACCCTTACAGATCTTTCGAAAAGGTTAGGCCAGGTGATGACCCGTCACGAAATTCGCCTGTCTCGCCGCGTTTCCGACCAACCACACCAGGCGGCGTCCTACGAAAGGATTTTGGTTAGGCAGTAAATTCTCTGGCAGGGGTATACCGTGTCGGCGTTCTATTACAATCCGGAAGTGACGGCAGTCCCGAAGATGATGATGAAGTGGAATTAATTCATATAACGAAACTGAGCAGGCTGGTGGCAACGACGCACCTTCTCGTTATCACACTGTGGAAGAAGTAGCCGCTTTGGTCACTGATGTTAAGCCGCCAGTGAGTTGTTCGGTTCCAGATATAGATAGGTACCTTACTTCCAAAGCACTCCAAAAATATCGGAACCGGAGAGGACTATTATGGAAGGTACATCACCAAAAATGCCCACGCCCAAACAACAGTGAACAGCGGTGAACGGCTTTGAAGACAGCGAACATTTTTTTTTCAAGGATCTCAGTTGGTGTTTATCGGCTGTTCAGCGTTGGTCATGGCTCAGAAATCCTTCAAATCACTTCTAACCTGAGGCTTTTATAAAGTTGTTCCCATGCGCATCAAAGCGCGGTTCTCGGCATTTTAAAGCTTTTTTAACCGAAAAACGCTTTTGATCCGCTCCAATAGCTCTATTTTTAATAAAATAGCGTCGTATATTTGCATTTCAAAGGCTAGCTATGCATTCTTTATATACTGCGTTTAGCGACAAAGTTACACGATAATTTAATCAGGGTGCACATTTAGGCATAGAGCAGATTCGGTGCACTTAATTCATATGTAAGCTTTCCTAGCTAACGATTCCATCATAAAGTTCCGTATCCTGGTGTGCGCTTTGGATCGCTAAGATTTTAGCTGGCAATATCCTCGGAATGAGCGTGCAAGAAAGGCTTTTTGCCGAGCACCATGCCGAGACAAAAGTTCTTCAGGCCGCCCTGTCCGACGCTGAGACAGAATATAGTAATTCTAAAGCTGAAGTGCGAGTAAGACAAAGTCGCGTCGCTCAAAATCGCTTCTACTCTTTGGGCTCTCGAGCTGCAGCAAACGCCGTCATGGCTGCTCTTCACGAGGAAAAGGCGTCAGCCGCCGGCCGACAGCGCCCCGCAGTCCTTGCTGCAGAAGCCATCTACTCACAAACCGAGAGGGACGCGAAGAGCGCTGAAGAAGCTCACAAGCACGTGCTTATCATGCAATAATGCAGGAAGTTAGCGCTTGATGCACCTTTAGAGAGCATTTGACAAATGTATGTTTATTTGGGCTAAAAATCATGACATGAGGCTGGCATTGTACCGTCAAGAGCACAACGAGTCATCTTTGCCCGCCGCTGTGACGGATACCGCAGATCACTAAACTTGTATGAATTCCGGAGCCCCTACAAGTCCTATAAATGACCAGCAACATGATGGAAAGGCAGAGAATAAACGTCGTACCGCAGAAGGTCCTGAATGCATGCCCCCACCAC